>JASFAX010002311.1:0-46461 GCA_030737875.1 Allium sativum
CAGTTGGGAAGCTGGCACCAAGGACTCTTCCCTATTATAGAAAGAGTGGGGAAGATGGCTCATAATTGCTCGAGAAGCTGGCCGAAGTGCACAATGTTTTTCATGTCTCGCATCTCCGAAAGTGCCTACATGAGTGAGCCGAAGTGGTTGAACCAAGTATTCTTGAAGACATGGAGGTAGAGAAAGAGGCGACCTTGAGGCGAGCTCCGATTCGTATCTTGGGAACGGAGATCAAGAAACCGAGGAATCGAGAAGTCAAGTTAGTAAAGGTTTAGTGGAATGAAGCCGAAGAAGACGCAACTTGGGAAACTGAGGGGAAGATGCGTAGGCTTTATCCTTTTCTTTTCGAGGGTACATTCTCAATCTCTTTTCCTAGCTAGCATACCTTTTTTTTGCTATCCATGTTTATCTTGTTATCTCGTTAATCCTGTCATGAGAACCTTAGGTAGGAGCCCTTTGGACGAAACATGTATTTGAAACATGTTATGCTTGATGGTTGCAAGTGGTTGCAAGTGGATAGTCGTGGATGCATGATACACGTTAGGCACTAAGATCGGCTCACACACTTTCATACCACATATGCATAAGTGTTTATGCTTATTCATGGATGAAACTTGTACGCTATCACATGGATGTTGCATATGGATGGATGTTATGTGCACTCATGTAGAGATTATAAGTTATGTTAGGAATTTACATACATATGGACGCATTTCACAAACATATTTTGCATCAAGGAGGTTTACTGAATCAGTAACCGCCTGATCTTTGCATTAGATAGGTGCATATACACACACTTTTGCATATGTTCATACAGCATTAGAAATATTTTAAGGACAATGACTGCTCGTGGATGATGCTTTGAGTAGATGGATGATGGATGGTAGGATACGTTCTTCCTAACTTGAAGTTTTCGGGGACGAAATCCTTTAAGGTGGAGAGAATGTAACAACCCGTATTTTTGAATAACATGTTATAACGTAAATCAAGGCAGAATTAAATTTTGAAATCTGAATCAAGGGAAACGGGCTGTTCCATTGCGTTCGTCTCGGAAAAATACGCGAAATAGAGTCCGAGTTTTCGAAAATCGGAGTCCGTATGACCAAGTTATGGCCCATCAAAGTTTTCAGAAAAATTCAAGTTCAAAAACAGTTCAAATTTGAATTCAGAATTCAAATTCAGCCAAGCAGGACAGGCGGGAAAAATTCCCGCCACCCCCAAGTCGACTGGGGAGTCGACACACTCCAGGTGGTGTGGACTGCCCAGTCGACACCCCTGTCGACTTGGGTGGTCGGCCAGTTTGGCCTGGGTGCACCTGACTTGTTCCTCAAGACATGTTTGGAGGCTTGTGACGGATTTTAAAGGCTCAGATTTGAATTAGGGTTAATCCTATGGCCTAAACTAACCTAATCTTCTATAAAAAGACCCTAATACCTAGCCTAAATCAACATAAATCATTCCTACAACTAAACTATGCCAAAATGCTTCCTAATCATGGCCTCCACCTTCATATCATGGCCTCCATCCTCTTCATGAAAGTTTGAGTGTTCTAAGCTAGTAAAAGAGCCACCTTTCTTCCTCAAAACAAGGATCTTTCTTCATACAAATCAAATGAGCTTCTTGTTTCTCAAGACAACTTGGAGCTTGTATTCATTTGACGGTTTTTAGTGTTGCTAGTGTGGCTTCGTCTCAATCTTGTTTTATTTTATAGTCTTCATAGCATTGTAAGCCCTATTCTACTCTTAGATTCTAACTATGAAGTTAAATATGACATGTTGCAAGTTTGAGTTTGGGCTTAAGTATGATTTGTGCTTTGATCCTATCATGTTATGCATAGATTTATCCTATGCATGTTTGTAAAGCTATCACCTTGACTTTGTGCATAGAAAGTTATGAGCTTTGATTTGAAATGTTGCATAAAGCAACATAGAAACTCTCATGACCTTTATGTTAACTTGCATATGATGTTATATGCGAATCACTAGTTATCATCCTATGCCATCTATGACCATGTATCACCTATTTGCTAAGTTTAATGCCATACATGTGTAGATTTGAATTGGACCTAAGTGCAATATTTGCCTTGAACCTATCATTGTATGCATAGATCAATTCATGCCTCTCTTGATTCATGATTGTGGACCTATCATGAACCTAGTACCGTTCATGTTGACTTTTGGGAAAAATGCTATGAAATGGATTATGGCTTATGCATGTTAACAAGCCTTAACCCCTCATGTTTCTTAACATGCATATGATGATATTGAGCCTATTTGCTAATTATGCTATCATACGTGTTTGTGGCCAAATCACCCTTATGTTATTATGCATGCTTGTGGCCAAATCACCCTTATGCTATTATGCATGCTTGAGGCCAAAGCACCCTTATGCTATTTGATATATTTGAGGCCAAGTCACCTTTTATGCTATCATACATGTTGAGGCCATATGCTAGTATGTTGAACACTTTTGCCTCATATATCACCATGTTGAACTTGTGATAGACTTTGCCACTTTATGCCCAACTTATCATGTCATTATGTTTCCCCTTTTTGATCTATTTGCGTTGATGCGAACTTACGTGCGATGGGGTTACGTTATGGGTAAAACTTAAATGACATGAAACATGACTTGAAAATATGACATGTGATTATACTTGAAATATGAACATGGACATGACGTGTAGAAAACATGAAAGTGGCCAACTCGAGGTTGGGTTGAGTTTGTAGCATAAATCTACCCGGAACCGACCGGCTTAACTAGTGGCTACAAACAATAGGACCCAATGTGAGTAGTTGATCACATCGCACTTGAAACCCGAGGTTAGACTAGGTTGTGGTGTAAAGCTACCCGTACCCGCCCGGCTTAACTAGTAACCACAACAAAGTCTAATGTGAGAGGTTGGGGTGCATTAAGTTAATTAATGCCACATGGTAGGGTTAAGTCATGGTACTTGAATACTTAACCAATTAAACACGATGGATTGGTAGGGTTAAGTCATGGACTACTTGAATATACTTAACCAGTTGAACACGATGTATTGATAAGGTTAAGTCATGAACTGCTTGGACACACTTGACCAACTCAATACATGGTTAGGATAGGGTTAACCACACTTAACCCGTTTAAAACCCTAGTTACGTGGTACTTTTAAGCAGTAACCTACTTGGGAGTATCTGGATACCCTGGACTAGGCTAGGGTGGGTCACGATTACTGACTGATTGTAAGAGACCAAAAGAGACGGCTGAAGAGTGCACCAGTTGTTCAGGCGGACCATGGTCGTGCACATTAAGTCCGGAGTTGAACATGGGCACCGGTAGGTTTAGACTGTGCGTGCTTGAATTGTGTCTGTGGTTTACACCTTAGGGCTGGATACACCCTAGGGTGGACCTTGCACAGTCAACTACATTCCATGATTAGGCCGTATGACACCGATACACGACGAGTTAGGCTTATAGGGAGCCGATCGACTAGACCGAGTAGTTGGACCTTGATTTAGGTCATCTCATGATGTTGGGCCAACTTTGGGCCAAAGGATCATTTCTCGTTTATACTTGACATGGATTAGAATACTAGTACACCTGGTGCAACTTAACCTTGTATATGCGATGCCGCACTTGATCTATCTTGTTATCTTTTCACCATGCCAGTTATCATCCTATGTTTCATCTCTGTTTTACATGTCCAGTTAACTTTATTAGTTTTTATACTAATAGTAGGTAGGACTTACCAGTCTTTTTGACTGACCCATTTTCTTTCGCCTCTTTTCTTCCGTTCCCCCCAGGTTCTCAGAGTGGGTAATACTAGCACCTAGCAGGGATCTTTAGCTTGCTTACTGGATAGCTCATGTACGGTTTGGACTTGAGCTCGCTATGGCTTTATCACTTCTACTATGGGGAATAGTTTACTTTATGTTATTTCCGGTTTTCAGTTTATGTTTCTAGACTTGTAGTAGTGGGAAAATAATGACTCAGTACTTTGATGTAACTTGACTATGGTTTTGAAATAGTAGTTTTATCCGCTGCTTTACTTACTCTGTTTTACTTATATGTTCTGTCTTGTGATATCTTTATGTATGTTTACCTCTTTTAACGCCCCTCCAAAGCTAGTGCGCTTGCAAGAGTGGCATTGGTGGAGGTGGGGTGTTACATTGTCGATTAGTATACTAGGTAGCAGGTCATCTTTTATGAGGATGCCGAGCTAAAGACGAGCTTGGAGGGGTTGTAGCATATACCATACTTGTATATATTTGCTTTTGGTTGTTATTGGAGTACTCTAAGGGATGTAGTAAGGATGCCATGCATTTAGATATTTTGGAATTTCATGTACATAACTTAGTGATATGATGATGTTTCTATTGTTTTATTCTCTCTGTCATTACTCACTACATTACTTGTTAGTTTTTGAGATAATGGTCTTGATGACAACAACCTTATGACTTATTATTAAATATGTATACTAACATTCTATGTGGATTTATATAGTTATGTGGAATATTTATAAATAGGTACTGGTTCTCGGATGACCGCTCGTGGGTCCATGATTTTTCTCGTATGAGATACGATCTTTTGAAAATATGTACTATAAATATGTATCTGACACTAAGGACGATTTTCGAAGAATACAAGTTGTAGGAGATGGATTTTAGCTCACTGAAGTGGGTGAGCTAAGTGAGAAGAACATGTCTCTGTTCCTTTATTCTACTTGGAATCGGGACTACAAGTTTCATAGTCCTAACCCGTGTTTTGTATCTAACCTTGTTGTAGTATTTACTGAGTACGTCAATGTTACCAGTAGTGATGACTCCAATAGTTCCTCCATTGCTGGGATTATATGTGTTGGTCATTGTTAGTAGTTGAAGCACTCTATTTCACTCATGTATTTTACTTTTCTGTGTCTTGGTACATTATAATGGAGTGGATTTCTAATTGCCTAATTTTGAACATTTAAATTTGTTTTAAATGTTAGATTGGAATTATAAATATAAATGGATTTTTATATGGAGCTAATAGATTTAATAAGCAGAATACGATTTAATTTCGAATATATCGAATTATTGTAATATGAGAAAGGGATATAATTGAACTCTAAGTTAAAATGAATCAAAAACGATTATAATTGAAACACCCCACCTCCATTAGGGTCACTCTCAAAGGGAATGCCCTAATTTTGGTGGAGGTTTATAAGTATAAGTCACAGATACACAAGACAGATATAAGAACACATATTTCTGAATAAAGCGGAAAACAACAGAAATTTTTATTTCAACAAAATACGTGTTACACAAACCATGTCATAATTTGTCTTACAATACTTCCAAAACATAACATCTTCATAACTGTCTTGATTACATTATTTAAAGAAGCATAAAAACATAAATAAACTGCATAAGTCCCATTGCTGTCCAAAGCCATAGTCCAAAACGAAAAAGATCCAAGCAATACATTCTTTCTCTTCAAGCTGGATGTGAAAGCTGGTCAAGCTGCGGTATTCCCTCCCTATGGACCTGGAGGGGGGGGGGGGGACGAAAGAAAAGAAGACGAAAGAAAAGTAGAGTCAGACATAAAGCCTGAGTAAGTCTAGGACTATTCAGTCTATGAATAAAGAACTGGGTATGATAAGTATAAACTGGAAATGGGAAAGCACCATAAACTAAGTTAAGTTGTCTAGAGTCGAATATACTATCGTACCCCATATTAATCTCTGCATCCATATAAACTAGTTCCCAACAGACACCCCATAATCAGGGTGAAGTGATTCGTTTCCAATGATCGGCTCCTACTCGCATGGTTACATGTGTCTTACGGCCCCCGATGTTGTAGTTACCTATGCTGGTCCAACCATGGGGTGTATCAAGTCCCATGGTGGCGGCCCGACACAATCCTATAATGCACAGGTATGCTACTGGTGCCTAGTGCCTTATTTTTCTGCGCTGGAGTGTGTGCACGCCCGCACTTCGTTAGAACCTACACTGTTGCACCACTGCCGTCGATTTGACCTCTTACAGTCAGCCCAGTAATCGTGCCCCACCCTGCCTAGTTCATGGTATCCTGATACACCTTGTAGGGTTACTGTTGAAAAGGGTCCCCAGCTACTAGGTTTTATATTTCTAGCCAACATGCTAAGTTGGTTAAGTGTTTTGTAGACCTAACCCCCAATCAGTCTGTATAGTTTAGCATGTTCCATTTTGATTAAGTATTAGTTTAATTTACTTAATCCTATCAATCCTGACTCAGCCTTAATCGTCTTATTAAAGCCTCGACCTCTCACATTAGACAGGTATTGTTGTGGCTGCTTGTTGCCGGTTGGGTCCGGGCAGTCTTACGCCACAACTCTGTCTAACCTCGGGTCTTTGTTGGGCTCCGTGTTTAACCACCCACATTGGATAGATATTGTTGTGACTACTGGACAGCCGGGCGGTTCCGGGCAGGTTTACATCACAACTCAATCCAACCTCGGGTTAAACACATCGTATTTTCTAAATTCACATATTTTGTCTCTTTTCTTTTTATATGTAAATATTTGCGGCCCATTATTCAAATTCATCTTTATTGAGTAAAATTAATTTATACCACTTAAATTGTTTTTCAAAGTTGTTGGCATGCGTCAAACATGCCAGCACATATGTTCTATATTTTAACCCAACCGTCATCACCCCCGTTTTACACGTTCGCTACAATATAACATATGTTGGGTTTAACATTTAAACCCAACTTAGCCACATGAAAAAGGGGAGGCTTATAACATGGTGTTTATATATTCTAAGTAACTTATAAAGGGAAGTGTGAACGCATAAACTTGCAACATAACGATCTAATTAACATGAATTAGGCACATGTGAACTTGCATTGTAATAGCATATAATCATGGCATAAACATACTTAAACATGAATCATTCTATTCATATAATCATGGCATAAACATACCTAAACATGAAATCATGGCTTTTAATCCATTCATGTAAACTTGCAATTGGAATGTAAATCTAACTTAATTATGTGTCACATATATAACCATATGATTTTGATAACAACATAGGCATACAACATGTTTTCAACTAGGCATAACACCAAACATAGTTTAGTCATGTTCATAAAGATGCTTACTTTTGTCTTTAACACAAAAGTATAGTTTTACACTTGAGTCACGATGCCAATTCCAACATAAATTCATATAAACCATAGTACTTAGTTGAATCCAATTACACACTAAAAGTGATCATAAAATTATGTACATCATATTGGCATAAAAGTGAATCATATACTTGCATGAATCCCAAATAATCTACCACAACATATAGTTGTTAACATGAATCATATACTTGCGAATATCCAATAGGCCTAACATCGTTATACCACAATTTCCCAAATCGATTCAGAATTAGAATCATAGCAACATACAATCATGAATTAAATTAAGTACAATTCCATTTCTCATTTTACATAAATCAAAACTCAATTGTTCATTCACATCGGAATAGTACTCTACTTACAACGTATGACGAATCTTCAGTTCAGGAATCTGAATTCTGAATTTGGAGATGCTATCCTTTGTCGTAGGCGATGTTTTGATTTTAATTGACGTTGCTTTAAGCTTTCGAATTATCTCCTAATTGTCTCTCAATTTCTGACGGCTATTCCTAGTCTTTCCTCAGCAGCATGACGGTCTCATCTCCATTTTTGTTTGTATGAATTAGGGTGAGTCTTAGGTTCTTTTAATAGAGTTTGTGAGTTGATTCAGACCGTCGATGGAGCTTGGTTTAATAATAGCCGTTCGTTTGAAGGAGAGACCAACCAGGGGCTGGCACCTAGCCCTAGTGACAAGGCAAGGCTCAGAAAATCGACCAAGCACAGACCAGGCCAGCCAGGGGGGCTGGGTTCGACCTGGCTCAGGGGCCAGATCGACCCCCTAGTCGAACCCCAGGTCGACTACCCAGTCGACCTGGGTAGCCCAAGTCGACTACCAGGTCGACTACCCAGTCGACCTGGGTAGCCCAGGTCGACTACCCAGTCAACCTGGGTGTCTTGGGCGGGAAAATTCCCGCCCTGGCCAATCCGGCCCGATTTTTGAAATTTAAATTTGTTTTCTAAGCTGTTTTGGTCTGTTTGAATTTTAAACTGAATTCTGAAACTTCCGGAAGCCATATCTTCTTCATACGGAGTCCGTTTTACGCAAACTCGGACTCTATTTGAAGCAGAATTCCGAGATGAACGCAATGGCGTACCCCGCTTCCCTTAATTCTTTGATTTGACATTTATTATACTTTAATTTGTGAATTTCACTGTTATAGAATACACGGGGTGTTACATTCTCCCTCACTTAAAAGGATTTCGTCCCCGAAATCTCCAAGTTCAGGAAGAATGTATGTCCTAACATCCAAACATCCATCTACTCATCCATCAAACACGAGCATCCATTGTCCTTAAAAGACTTCTAAGGCTTTATGATCATATGCAAAGTGTGTGTACATCTACTTATCTGATGCAAAATCAGTCGGTCTACTGATTCAGTTGACCTCCTTAGTGCAAATTTTGTAAGTGCCATGAATGCATTATGTATGCAAATTATCCTACTCATGATTCTACATGAGAGCGCAACCATTCATATATAAATGCAACATCCATATGACGACACATTAAACTTCAACCATATACGAATAAATACATATATGCATATGCAATATGAAGTGACTGAGCCGATCTAAAATCTAGATTGTGTGTGTATATGCAACCACGAGCAACCACTAGCAATCACTTGCAACCACTGGCAACCATCATCCATAACATGTTTCAATTACATGTTTTCATCCAAAGAGTTTCTACCTAAAAGATAGGGTCGAGGAGATATACCTAAAAAGATAGATAGAAGCGCAACTTAAGGAAAAAGAAAGATCAAAGATGTACCCTCGAAAAGAAAAGGGTAGGCTGCGCGTATTCTAGCTTCAGTTTCCCAAGTTGCGTCTCCCTCGGCGTCGCTCCACTGAACTTTGACGAGCTTGACTTCGCGGTTGCGTAGCTTCTTCACTTCCGTTCCTAATATGCGGGTTGGAACTTTCCTCACGGTTGCTTCGCGTTCCACTTCAGCATCTTCTAGGATATTTGGCTCTACCACTTCAGCAGATTCATGTAGACATTTTCGGAGATGCGAAACATGAAAGACGTTGTGAACTCCGGCCAGCTTTTCGGGTAGCTCTAATCTATAGGCCATTTTCCCAATTTTCTCAATAATAGGAAACGGTCCTACGAACCTTGGTGCTAGCTTTCCTGTTGTTCCAAAACGAACAACGTTCCTTAGTGGAGTTATCTTAAGAAAAACTCTGTCCCCAACCTCAAATTCAAGGTCGGTCCTCCTATTGTCGGCATAGGATTTTTGTTTGTCTTGGGCTGTCTTCATTCTTCTCCGTATTAAGTCTACTTTTTCTGAAGTCTCTTGGATCATATCCGGTCCAAGTATGAGCTTGTCAGTAGACTCCCACCAACAAGTGGGCGATCGGCACGGTCTTCAATATAAAGCTTCAAAGGGCGCCATTCCGATGGTTGCTTGGTAGCTGTTGTTGTTGGTAAATTCCACCAAAGGAAGATGGTCTTCCCACGTCCCTCCGAAGTCAAGGACGCACAGTCTTAAAAGGTCTTCCAAAATTCTGTTCACTCTTTCTGTCTGGCCGTCGGTTTAGGGATGATAGTTGTGTTCAAGCATAACTATGTGCCTACCGCTTCTTGCAGACTCCGCCAAAACTCACTTGTGAAGATAGGGTCTCGGTCACTAACAATGCTGGATGGTATTCCATGGAGTCGAACAATTTCCTTGAGGTAAAGAGATGCTAGGGATGAGGCAGTTCTATTACTTTTGACAGGTAAAAAGTGGGCACTTTTAGTAAGCCTATCCACTATTACCCAAATGCTAGTATTGCCTCTTCTAGACCTAGGCAGCCCATCAATGAAGTCCATTGAGATGCTATCCCACTTCCACTGCGGGACCTCTAGCGGATGGAGCAGACCGCCAGGCTTTTTCTGTTCCGCCTTAACCTGTTGGCACACCATACACTTAGAAACAAAATCTGCCACGTCCTTCTTCATGCCATTCCAAAAGAAAGTTCTCTTTATATCCTTGTACATTTTATCCCCGCCTGGGTGTATCGTCATCTTGGAGTGATGTGACGATCCCAAAATCCGAGGGGCGGTATTTAGGATAATCATTAGAATATAACACATTAATCATCATAGCAGAGTACAGATAATAGCAAAAAAAACAAATAGAATAATTTTACATGGATATGACAGCGGAATCACAACATGTAATAACATCAGAATAGCACAGCGTAAGATATAACTTAGTAAATAAAAGGGAAGTGATCAGTCATCATCGCCAGAGGCGGAATACATACATGCAGTGAGACATAATAAGGGTATCAGTCTACATCGCCGAAGGCGGTACATATACATACGATAATAAGTACTGAAAGTAAATCAGTCTGCATCGCCTATGGCGGAATCATAATACAAGTACAATAATGGCGGAAAATGTCAAGGTCGTCTCTGTGAAGTCAGCCTCGCCATGAGCCAAAATGCACTCTATGTAACAGTGCATAGCCAAAAACAACCTGTCACCTGTGAACTAGGCTGCCCATGTGAAAATAAGGGCACCTGCGTTTGCAAAGTGAAACAAACAACGAGTCAGTCATGGGGACTGGTATGAGGAATCTATTTAACGGTTAAACAATAGTAATAAGCAAATCATAAGACCACGCCACTTTCACGGAACGTGTTTACTCCAGTGATTGCTAGTGCATTTAAAACAAAGTAAATTCTTTTAAAACAACGCAATGCTTTTAAAAAGAATGAAGCCATTATAAGACTCAGGTCCCATCATACAATGCAACGCAAGCCGGAGGATAGAGTTTTACCTTATAATGGCCAAATATTCTTGATACGTATAAAGCAAAATCAATTGATATTATTACTAGTGCATATATGTTTCAAAAGCGAATAGCATCATAAATATCAATCATAGGCGGCATAACTACCATCTACTATGTCGCCATACTAGTTCTACAATCGAGTCCGTTATTTCGTATTGGAAATTGGATTTCCGTCATGAGTCGAGGCAAGGGGAAAGCTCCTCTCCGCTTCGAGACATTCTAGCAAATGCCTCAGGACTACACACTCTGGGTAACCCTGAATGCTTCAGGGCCGGTCCTCTCTTACGTTTGAGGATTGGCAATTCCTGAACACACGTTTCCCGGTCCTTACAGACCTATAATCGAGGCGCCTCGCATTCCAACAACCACAAAGGTGAAAAGCAGATATAAATGTCAGGGCTGGTAAGTCACTGACACCACCATAGGTAGAAAGAAACGTCGTGCTCTCCCTGCAGTCCGTATCCCGTTTTTAACTCAAACCGCGGTGTGAGGCTCGCGAATCTACGAAATACACAAGGCTAGGCTACGTAGACCGTGCTTTGATCATTATCCACAAGACTTTGCTTTGCAACAGAAGCCTTGATCACAGCATCTTGGCATGCCACATAGGCAGTCCACTCCATACGATTGAGTTCCATCGATATATAACCTCTGAGCCCGTACGTCTCAGAGAAGGGCGTTAAGCAAAAGAATAAATTCTCCGCCGCCAAACAGATATATATTTAACAGAGATCAATCAGTATAGAACAAAATCCAATGTCAGACACACAGTCCATTTACAAGTCCGTTCTGGGTCTGAACGAAACCGGAGGCGTCAAATTCCTCGTATATCCGTGCAATCAACACATACGTTCAGACGGCTACTACCTCCGTTCCTTTACGGTAGCTACTCCGGTCAGGAACCCCAGCAACGCCCATCCAACCGATACGAAGATCGTCGGTCTTGAATCATCTTTGTATTTTCCAATTCGAATCGCTCGATAAATTATTTGAAATGAGGGTTAGCTCGGCCTTTTCAAATAATTCACGTCATTAGAATTTAAATCGATTCTTTCCATGGTTATATTATTCGACATCCATCTTTCAGTTCTTTAGTTTTATTTTCGTGTCAAGCACATACAACCATCAAATATCAAACAATTCAAGCCTAATTGGTTTATTTGCAATCTATGTTGCTTATAATATTTTATAACGATTTTTCGCCATTTTTATTTATTTAAAAATGGCCATATTTAATTAAACGACGTTTCAGGTCATGCCGTGGCACTGGCGCTGTTTTTCCCCTAATTTGTTTTACACATATCAGAAAATCTAACCGTTGGATTTCTACAAAGTCTATATTAGTGGGAAGATATTCCCAAAGCGAACCCAACGGTTCCAGTTTCGTGAAAATCCGACTGTCGGATCTTCCACACTAGTCGTTTGAAGTTACGGTTTCAAAATTCGAACTGCAGCGTTGTTATTCGATTTAATTTAATTATATTTATATTTATATATAAATATAAACGATTCTGGCGCTGTTTTTCTTCAGATTTGAATTAAACATTACGGACAATCCAACCGTTGGATTTTTACAAGGTTGGTGCCGTTGGGAAGATATTTCCAAGGCGAACCCAGCGGTTGCGTTTTCGGGAAAATCCGATGGTCGGATTTCTCGTACTAATCGTTTCAATACGATTCCGAAACACGAACTGCACGGCTTCGATTCCTTTTAATTATATTTATATTTATATATTTAAATATAGTTCATTCTATAATTCCAACTATAGTTCATTCTATATTTTCAACTTCGTTTTCACTTCAAATATTTCACTAACGCCTTAATATTTCGAAAAATTTCGCCATAACCTCCTTTGTACGCGGAGGGGTATGGAAATTTATTGGGCCGTGTTAGGTACCCAATAAATCCTAAAAAGCATCCACATATTTATAGTGATATATTCTGGTGTTTACGGGGGAGCATGTATAGATAATCACTCCAGAGAATAAATTCTCGTCACCCCCGTTTCCGTGTGGAAATAAATAGTCGATGTGCCGTATCTAATAACTAGAGAGACGTGATTATTGTCAACTCCAGACCCGTGTGGGGTTTTTATTAATGTGGCGATTTATCGTTATATTTTATATAGTCCATATCAGTCATCAGTTCAACCTGTAGTATATAGTCATCGCCATACAAGCCTCTCGCTCGTATGGTAAATCTTCCACCTCGTCACACAAGCTCCAATTGCTTATGTAGAATATGATGAAGTATGCCTATCGTCAAGAAGTATGCCATGTAGTGTAGTTCAAAATTAATTGTTACTATCCTATGGCGATATTTATTATTTCACACAGAATAACCAACACTCCGCATCCAATGGCATTCACAGGAGTTGATATAAAAATAAAATTGCGCAGCCAACTCATCAAGGTTTACCTATTTGTCGGGCACGCAAATAATTTCTTTACTCTACAGCTAATCCATTTTTCCTGTTCAACACATGTATATATATGCAGAACAAAGCTAATAATAATATTTCTAGCAAACTATTATTTATTTCAACACGTGTGTATTTTTATCAAAGCGTATACATGATAAAAGAAATATTTTTATCATCAAAAATATTTATTCAACTCGTGAATGTTTTTAACACTTCATATTCATAATAAAAATGTAGTTTTTATTGTCTATTCATTTTATTTTAAAATACGATAACATTCAACACATGAATTTCAACTCGACGGACGAATTTCAATTCAACACATGAATATTCTATATAGTTTATATATATATAAATGTGATTTTTATCGCTAAAGCTATTTGTTTAAATTCAAATAATATTCAACACATGAATTTTGATTCAACGAATGAATTTCGACTCAACACATGAATATTCGCTATAGTTTGTATATATATAAAAATGTGATTTTTATCGCTAAGGCTATTTGTTTAAATTCAAATAATATTCAACACATGAATTTCAACTCAACGAATGAATTGCAACTCAACACATGAATATTCGCTATAGTTTGTATATATATAAAAATGTGATTTTTATTGCTAAAGCTATTTGTTTAAATTCAAATAATATTCAACACATGAATTTTGATTCAACGAATGAATTGCAACTCAACACATGAATATTGGTTTCAATATATATAATTTATTTCAACGAATGAAAATCATTCTAACACATGAATATTTCAGAAAATTTCGGTAGCATAACGGCAGGGTAGTTAAAACCGGGACCGTCCCTAGTACGGCTCCTCGCTCTACCTTAAAACCTCGCGGTTTTTGACAATGGGGATCATGCATCTAGTTCGCACGCAGGCGGCATGTTTTATTTTCAATTCCACAATCCTATTCTAATTTGTTTCAACCACAAGAGGGTATTTTTCAACCACAAAGGTATTTTTCAACCACAATATCAACCACAAGCAATTATTTCCAACCATTCGTCATACCATATAATATCACGTCAATCACAAGCAATAAATATCGTCCATGGTCTGTGGACAAGGGGAGTATATATATATATACATATATATATATTATATCTCTATAATTCACTTGCATTTCATCACAATTCAAAGCATATATGTTTCATTCAACGCTTGTACAATTTATACATCGCTAATATAACTTATACAACACATGTACATGAGGTATACAATGCGTATATAATTTACACTTCGCTTATAATTTATACAACGCGATTCCATTCACACAATTTAGTTTAGATTCCTCACATTGGTTTTTGTAGTGCTAAAAATCGTAGGAAGATCAGAAAAATCCGCGGCTTCTTCTAGATGGTAGAGAGCCTCCTTGCGGTCACGGTGTCTCCTGTTTCATCGAATTTCGTTAACGAACGAAAAAGATATTATTTTTCAAAGTTTTGCAACGCTTTATAGTGTTATTTTAATTTCAGAATAATAAAGGTCGCACCTTTATTTTTGATTCAGAACTAGGGTTGCAAAATTTGTGAAATCTGTCGATCGTTGCTTCGATCAGGTAGTGCCACGCCCTCGGGCTTGGAGAGACGCGCCTGCGCCTAGGAGTAGTGTCAGCTCGGTGGTCGGAGGAAGGCTGGGCGGCGTCGGAAAGGCGTCGACTTCCTGGGGGTGGTTCAGGCGATACAGGCGATGGTGGAGGGCGGCGTTTGGTCGGATGTGAAGAGGGGACGAAGGGCTGTCGAACTGTGGTGGTGGCGCGGCCTATAGGTGGCGGTGGCGGTGGGAAAATCGAGGGGAAGTCTGGAGCGATGCGGATTGTCCAGAGAAAGAAAGGCGGCTAGGGTTTCTCGCGATTTTTATTTTTATTTTTAAAGAAAAAATCCTATTGGCCGAGACTTTACAGGAGATTTTAAATAGTGTTTTTACAAACGAACTCGAAATCAAACCCAACGACTGTCGCCCCTAGCTAAATACCCCCTTTCCGGACACAATGGGATATGTTTCGTTGGCCAATTCGACTGTTACAGTCAGTTATTTTTCAAATTAAAATATAAAACATTCAATATTTAATTTGAACGTACATTTCAATTTGCCAGGGCCACAAACTGAATCGAAAAATTTCAAAAAAATAAATCTAGCTTTGTTTTGACGATACGGTCCTAACAAAACCAGTTTCGTCGAATTCTGAGCTCGTTTGAAAAGCGACCATTTTTAGGTCGACCCATTTTAACAGAAATTGACCAATCACATTTTCTTTTGCCCCGCTCACGTAATAGCTTCAAAATTTTTGAAATTTGAAACCTAACAATAGTTTGACATCCCGGACCCAACAAAAGTGGTTTCGTCGAATTCCGAGGTCGTATGCAAAATATCTATTTTCAAGGGCTATATATGCTATATAGCGACCTTTCTGAAAATTCATTCGGCCATAACTTTTGATTCCCGTTATGAAACTTCGATTTTTCAGATTCGTTAGAAAGGTATTCATAAACAGATTTAAATATTTCCAGTTTCGCTAAAATCCGTTATATTTTCCACCCGGTACAGTCAGACAAAGTTTGTATTCAAAATTTCAAACTGCCTTACTATACCCAATTCTTTATTTTATTGAAATATGCTATTTCAATTATTCAAATTCTTTGGTAATAACCAAATTTAAAAATTTTAAATTGGTTCACATTTTCTGGGTTATTACAAGTGATGTGCTTCCTCGAGAACCTTCTTTACTAAATCCCTTGTCTGTGGGACGCATAGTCTTCCGTCTCGCCTTAGCCAACCTTTATCGTCGATGGAGTATCTGTTGAGGTGACTTGAAGTCTCACCCCTAATTAGCCTATCAATCGTTTTCACAAGCTGAGGGTCTTCGCGTTGTGCTATCCCAATTGAGTCCACTAAAGTCGGGCGTACTTTGAGAGATTCTAGCAAGCCTGGTACAAATTCGGAGGAGGGCCTAAAGTCAAAGCTGGCTATAAACTCTAGGCTTTGTCTTTCAAAAAATAACGGGCTTAGGGTCAGTTTCTTTCGGCTCAACGCGTCTGCCACTACGTTGCCTTTGCCCGGAGTGTAGGAGATCTCGAAATCGTACGAGGCAAGAAACTCCATCCATCTATGTTGCCTCAAATTAAGATCTTTCTACGAGAAAAGATATTTCAACGATTTATGGTCAGTGTAAAGTTCGAACTTCTCACCTAGGAGATAGTGTCGCCAAGACTTGAGTGCAAAGACGATGGCAGCTAACTCAAGATCGTGGGTCGGGTAGTTCTTTTTGTGCACTTTCAACTGTCTTCCGCCATAAGCTACTACCCTTCCTTCTTGCATTAAGACAGCGCCTAGCCCTGTCCCGCATGCATCTGTATAAACTGTGAACATATTGCTTCCATCTGGCAACCTCAAAACTGGGGCTGTTGTAAGAGCCCTTTTTAGTCGTTGGAAAGCAAACTCGCAATCCAAGTCCCAATTGAACATTAGATTCTTCTTGGTCAGCTTTGTGAGCGGAGCTGATATCTTTGCAAAGTCTCTGATGAATTTCCGATAGAAACCAGCTAGCCCGAGAAAGCTTCGGACTTCTGTTGCACTCTTTGGTGTCTTCCAGTCCTGCACCGCTACTACCTTAGCTAGGTCTACAGCTAACCCTTCTTTGGATACTATGTGCCCAAGGAATCTCACTTCTTCTCTCCAGAAGTGGCATTTGGAGAATTTGGCTTTTAGCTGATGGACTCGTAGAGTTTCCATGATTGCCCTTAGGTGCTGAGCATGCTCTTCTTCACTCTTTGAGAAGATCAAGATATCATCTACGAAGACCACTACAAACTTATTGAGGAAAACTCTGAACACCCTACTCATTAGGTCCACGAAGTAAGCGGGTGCGTTTGTCAAGCCGAAAGGCATGACAAGCCATTCAAAGAAGCCGTCTGGGGTTCTGAATGCTGTCTTATCGATACTATCTTCAGCCACCCTTAGCTGATGAAATCCGGTCGCTAAATCGAGTTGGGAGGAAACAGACGCTCCTACAAGCTGATCAAACAGATCGTCAATTTTGGGAGAGGGTGCCTATTCTTTTTGGTTAGCTTGTTGAGCTCCTTGTAGTCAACACATAGACGGAGTGAACCATCCGCCTTTGTAGCGAACACCACTGGGGCGCCCCATTCTGAGATGCTCCTTTTAATGAACCCCTTCTCTAGAAGCTCTTTAATCTGTTTTCTAAGCTCCTTTCTTTCCCGTGGAGCCATGTGTCTAACGGGCAACCCAACGGGCTTTGCATTATCTACAAGATATATGTGGAAGTCTATCTCCCGCTTCGGAGGCAAGCCCTTCACCTCTTCGATGACATCCGGATATTCCCGGACCACTCTAACCGATTGCAAACTTTCAACAGAGGCATCTAGTGATTCAAGACAACTAAGCATAACCGCATACGAGGGATTACAAATAATTTCCAGGGTGTTATCGAGTTGGGTCAGAAGCCTAACCACCCTTTTCTCACAATCCAGGATGGCACCATTACTGGATAGCCAATCCATACCCAAAATCAAACCATATCCCGAAAAGCCCAAAACAAAGGCACTACATTTAAATTCTACGCTTAGAATAGAAATTTTCAATCCCACACAGATCATAGATAAATGAGCTGGGCCCCTAATTGGATTTGAAACAATTAAGGGGTCCTCTACCATTCTAGTTTCTAGGTGCAGAGCTTCTACTGAAGCAGATGAGATAAAGGAGTGTGATGCGCCAGAATCAAATATAGTGTGAACTGGGTGATCATAAAGATAAACTACACTTTCTACAGAAGTATTTATACCTCGTTGCTGCAGAGGTGGAGCTTCTAGCGCATGAACTTGTGCCTCTGAGGTGGATCCAGCCCTCTGCCCCTGCCCTCGCTTCTTTGGGCAATCCTTAGCCAGGTGGCCTGTCTCACCGCAAGAAAAGCACCCACCATTCATCTTGGCCTTCTTTTTCCGGCAATCTTTCACTAAGTGCCCCACTTTGCCATAGAAATTACACTTCCTCTTCTCTTTGTTGTCTTTCCCGCCCTTCTTAAAGTCTGTCTTCTTAGGCTGTAAACCCTCTTTCTTCCCTTGAGAGCTTTCTGCCTTTTCTCCTTCTTTCCCTTATCCTCTTCGTTCAGCAGTGCCATCTGCACCAACCTTTCATACGTAGCTCCCATGGGTTTATGCGTCATGGCCAAACTGTGTAATGGCTCATTCAACCCCTTGACAAAGCGGAGAGCCTTCTTGTGCGGGTTGTTGACTAGGTCCAGTCCGAACCTAGCCAGCTGATCGAACTGGTTAACATACTCTTTGACTGTCATATTCCCTTGCTTAAGAAATAAGAAATTTTCCAACTGAAGACTCCTTTCAGCTTCTGAGAGAAATTTAGCCTCAAACCTTGCCCTAAAGTCCTCCCATGTTTCCACTGGTCTTTCTGCATTGGTGACTTCCCACCAGTAGGAAGCCTCGCCTTTAAGTAGCCATACTGCTAGTGGTACCTTCTACCTATCTTCTACCTCAAAGATGACGAATAAGTCCTCGGTTTCTTTCAGCCAATTCCTGGCTACCACGAAGGACTCGGTTCCATGAAAGTCCTTTCCTCCCATAGCATTAAAATCTTTACATATCTTAGCAAAAGTATTTCCCCGCGGAGGAGGTGGAGGAAGAGGTGCTGCTGCAGCTGGTTGATTTCCTGCAGCTGGAGGAGGGGGAACGGTAGGACCTGGCTGAGTGGCCCTTGCTTCTAAGAATCGTCCAAACTAACCAGGTATTGGTATGCCCTCTGGCAAGTTAAGTTCTTCGGACATGCTGAAACAAAAAGGATAGATTCAAAACGAAGGATAAAAGATAGAACCTATGGTTTTGGGGGACTTTTCCTTTTTAAAATAAAATAATATTTTATCTTTAAAAATGCTTCTTTAAATTTTCTTTTGAAAATAAATTTTCAAAACTTTTTATCTTATCTGGTAAACCTATGCTCTGATACCAAGTGAAACACCCCACCTCCGTTAGGGTCACTCTCAAAGGGAATTGCCTAATTTTGGTGGAGGTTTATAAGTAAGTCACAGATACACAAGACAGATATAAGAACACATATTTTTGAATACAGCGGAAAACAACAGAAATTTTTATTTCAACAAAATACGTGTTACACAAACCATGTCATAATTTGTCTTACAATACTTCCAAAACATAACATCTTCATAACTGTCTTGATTACATTATTTAAAGAAGCATAAAAACATAAATAAACTGCATAAGTCCCATAATTGCTATCCAAAGCCATAGTCCAAAATGAAAAAGATCCAAGCAATACATTCTTTCTCTTCAAGCTGGATGTGAAAGCTGGTCAAGCTGCGGTATTCCCTACCTGTGGACCTGGGGGGGGGGACGAAAGAAAAGAAGACGAAAGAAACGTAGAGTCAGACATAAAGCCTGAGTAAGTCTAGGACTATTCAGTCTATGAATAAAGAACTGGGTATGATAAGTATAAACTGGAAATGGGAAAGCACCATAAACTAAGTTAAGTTGTCTAGAGTCGAATATACTATCGTACCCCATATTATTCTCTGCATCCATATAAACTAGTTCCCAACAGGCACCCCATAATCAGGGTGAAGTGATTCGTTTCAAATGATCGGCTCCTACTCGCATAGTTACATGTGTCTTACGGCCCCCGATGTTGTAGTTACCTATGTTGGTCCCACCATGGGGTGTATCAAGTCCCATGGTGGCGGCCCGACACAATCCTAGAATGCACAGGTATGCTACTGGTGCCCAGTGCCTTATTTTTCTGTGCCGGAGTGTGTGCACGCCCGCACTCCGTTAGAACCTACACTGCTGCACCAACGTCGTCGATTTGACCTCTTACAGTCAGCCCAGTAATCGTGCTCCACCCTGCCTAGTTCAGGGTATCAGGATACACCTAGTAGGGTTACTGCTGAAAAGGGTCCCCCGCTACTAGGTTTTCTATTTCTAGCCAACATGCTAAGTTGGTTAAGTGTTTTGTAGACCTAAACCCCAATCAGTCTGTATAGTTTAGCATGTTCCATTTTGATTAAGTATTAATTTAATTTACTTAATCCTATCAATCCTGACTTAGCCTTAATCGTCTTATTAAAGCCTCGACCTCTCACATTAGACATGTATTGTTGTGGCTGCCTGTTGCCGGTTGGGTCCGGGCAGTCTTACGCCACAACTCAGTCTAACCTCGGGTCTTTGTTGGGCTCCGTGTTTAACCACCCACATTGGATAGATATTGTTGTGACTACTGGACAGCCAGGCGGTTCCGGGCAGGTTTACATCACAACTCAATCCAACCTCGGGTTAAACACATCGTATTTTCTAAATTCACATATTTTGTCTCTTTTCTTTTTATATGTAAATATTTGCGGCCCATTATTCAAATTCATCTTTATTGGGTAAAATTAATTTATACCACTTAAATTGTTTGTCAAGGTTGTTGGCATGCGTCAAACATGCCAACACATATGTTCTATATTTTAACCCAAACGTCATTACCCCCGTTTTACACGTTCGCTACAATATAACATATGTTGGGTTTAACATTTAAACCCAACTTAGCCACATGAAAAAGGGGAGGCTTATAACATGGTGTTTATATATTCTAAGTAACTTAAAAAGGGAAGTGTGAACGCATGAACTTGCAACATAACGATCTAATTAACATGAATTAGGCACATGTGAACTTGCATTGTAATAACATATAATCATGGCATAAACATACTTAAACATGAATCATTCTATTCATATAATCATGGCATAAACATACCTAAACATGAAATCATGGTTTTTAATCCATTCATGTAAACTTGCAATTGGAATGTAAATCTAACTTAATTATGTGTCACATATATAACCATATGATTTTGATAACAACATAGGCATACAACATGTTTTCAACTAGGCATAACACCAAACATAGTTTAGTCATGTTCATAAAGATGCTTACTTTTGTCTTTAACACAAAAGTATAGTTTTACACTTGAGTCACGATGCCAATTCCAACATAAATTCATATAAACCATAGTACTTAGTTGAATCCAATTACACACTAAAAGTGATCATAAAAGTATGTACATCATATTGGCATAATAGTGAATCATATACTTGCATGAATCCCAAATAAACTACAACATATAGTGGTTAACATGAATCATATACTTGCGAATATCCAATAGGCCTAACATCGTTATACCACAATATCCCAAATCGATTCAGAATTAGAATCATAGCAACATACAATCATGAATTAAATTAAGTACAATTCCATTTCTCATTTTACATAAATCAAAACTCAATTGTTCATTCACATCGGAATAGCAATCTACTTACAACGTATGACGAATCTTCAGTTCAGGAATCTGAATTCTGAATTTGGAGATGCTATCCTTTGTCGTAGGCGATGTTTTGATTTTAATTGACGTTGCTTTAAGCTTTCGAATTGTCTCCTAATTGTCTCTCAATTTCTGACGGCTATTCCTAGTCTTTCCTCAGCAGCATGACGGTCTCATCTCCATTTTTGTTTGTATGAATTAGGGTGAGTCTTAGGTTCTTTTTATAGAGTTTGTGAGTTGATTAGGACCGTCGATGGAGCTTGGTTTAATAATAGCCGTTCGTTTGAAGGAGAGACCAACCAGGAGCTGACACCTAGCCCTAGTGACAAGGCAAGGCTCAGAAAATCGACTAAGCACAGACCAGGCCAGCCAGGGGGGCTGGGTTCGACCTGGCTCAGGGGCCAGGTCGACCCCCTAGTCGACCCCCAGGTCGACTATGTAGTCGACCTGGGTGCCCCAGGTTGACTCCCCAGTCGACCTGGGTAGCCCAGGTCGACTACCCAGTCGACCAGGGTGTCTTGGGTGGGAAAATTCCCGCCCTGGCCAATCCGGCCCGATTTTTGAAATTTAAATTTGTTTTCTAAGCTGTTTTGGTCTGTTTGAATTTTAAACTGAATTCTGAATCTTCCGGAAGCCATATCTTCTTCATACGGAGTCCGTTTACGCAAACTCGGACTCTATTTCAAGCAGAATTCCGAGATGAACGCAATGGGGTACCCCGTTTCCCTTAATTCTTTGATTTGAAATTTATTATACTTTAATTTGTGAATTTCACTGTTATAGAATACAAGGGGTGTTACAATAATAATTTATATAAATTCTATTTAAATATAGACGATAATAATAATTTGCTATCAATGGATTTGATTATTTAGAAATCGATTTATATTTTATCAATTTAATTTAACACTTGAGAACAACCAATTTTTAGATGACCTCAGATTTCAACGAAACCTATTTTATTAAATTCGCAATGGTTAATTAGTGTAAGATTTTTCGTTTCAGGTCAACTGGAGTTATTGTGTGATCGTGTGCGATATAAATGCATGTTGATTTACATTTTGAAACTAAAATAGGAACTTTTCAAATATTCTCAGAATTCAACGTAACTAATTTCATCGGGTCCGGAATATTAAGTATTTGTAGGATTTAAAATTTCATTGAAATCAGAGCTCATATATGGTCATACGAGCTTAAAACGTTTAATGGAAATTACGAGCAAATATAAATTAATAATATAATCTACTTATAAATTCATCTCTTCTAAACCCTATTATTTAGTTCACAGCCGCCACTTAAAGAATGATCAACCCTCATCTCCTTAGTTTAATTATCACTGATCTCATCTATAGGATCTAAGTTAACCCTAGAGGGAGTAAATAGGGTTAACTGTAATTTTTCGCTAAGTAAAAAATAATAGCAACACAGATAATAATTAGAGTAAATGCAGAAAAGAAATAACAACATAGGATTTACCCAGTTTCGGCAAAATCCTACCCACTTCTGCATTTCCCAACGTTTCTACTAGGTATTAAAACAATCTCTGTGCTTATAAGTTCCTGTAAACTTGCGACACCCGCTCCCAACTGTTCTAATCCTATGCTCAAACCCTGCACTTATCTCAATCCTAGAGATCGGATTTTTCTTAAGAACAAAACCCTGTAGTTAGAATCCCTAATTTAGAAAAGTAGAAAAATTCGAAACAATTACAAGGTAAAAACTTAAAAATTAAAAAAAACAAAAATACAAAACCCTAAATCATATAAATAATAATTAGTTAAAATCTAAGTTGATCGACCCACTTTTCATTTGCTTTGTCTCTTGAAAATTATCGACTTCCTCTTTTCTTTTTTAATGGTGAGCAAATGAAATCCAACTTTAGAGTTTTATGCTTTGTTCCAAACCGTGACTACTGAAATATGAAAATTATTCTCTGATTTATTTGAATGCTTGTTTCTCCCTGGTCGTCTAATTTAGCTTTGCAGATGATCAAAAAACTCATGAGTTATTTTGATTTTGATTTCCTTATGTTGAATTTTGATTTCTTTCGGTTTCGATGCTTTTCCTATGATGAATTGGTGATGTATATATAAGGTGCTTGAAATCCTTAACTGCTCTGATTTCCTCCTGTAAATTTGGTTATGATATTTGCGGGATTATGCTTGTTGAATTCTTCATACTCTCGGGAGATTTCTTTTATTGAATTTGAATAGTTTGTTGCCAACAATAAACTTGTGATTTCTAGAAAAAATTCAAATAATCCTTTTTGTTGGATATTCGGTTTCCATTTATAAATATGCCAAAAATATGAGATTTTGAAATATTCTTCTTCCCAATATTCTTGAATTTGATTTCTGGAAACTTTGTAAATTTTAACTTGCTAAAATTTTGCAATTTCAAATATGGAATTTTGACATCTTCCTCTGATTTGTCTACTTGAATTTGGAAACTGCTCTTTTTGTAATCTTTGTCCCTTTGTGCCTTACTATTATACATTCTTGACATGAATTGTTTTGTGCATGTGCACTGTCTTGGAGTTTTGCCTTTGTATGTTCACTGTTGCCATATTTATTTTTTGTTGTCTCTTGCCTATGCTGCCATGTATGTTTCACACTTGCATGTCACTGTCTTGTATACATTTTCACTTGAGTTTGAGGCTTGCTAGCACCACTATTATGATTTGTGCACTTGTCCCATGTTCCCAGTATGTTGTACTTCTGTATGTGAACTCTACATTTATATATGCTTTGTGCATGTTTTCTATTGCACACATGCCTCCCATGTTGCTGCACATGCTTGAGTCTTAGTCTCTTGATCATTTTGATTTGCACTTTACCCTTTGTGTCTCTTGTACTTTGTATTACTTCACTGTCATGTGTTTTGTACGTGGCCTGATATGTGATCGTGTTGCCTCTGTTAGCTTCATATGTGCCATGTTGTGCCATTATCCCTTGGCACCTTGTGTATTGCCACAACCTTGCTAAGCTCTATGCATTCCTTTTTTTGCCTTTGACTGCCTATAGTGTTCACTATGCCATTCATGCCTTGACATGCAGTATGCCCTATAATACTAGATGTTGATTTGAAAAATATTCATGAATGCTTCATTTCTTTGTACTTGTACCGCATCAGATTTGCTGAGCCATTTGTTACATTGTGTGCATGTTTTAGCCTGGTCACTTGACTTATGTGCCTGAAATTATATGTACATTAGCTCATGTCCATTGTTTATATTAATATTGTTGTTCATTTGCATTGGACTTCTTTACACTTTGCTGAGCATTATTTCCATGCTTGTTTGCATCTCTGTTCATATCCTGAACTTGTACACTTGTACAATGTTGCATGTGCCATTGTATTTTGTTGACTAGACTTAGGTAGTTGTTTATGTTGACCGAGCCATGTGCTTAATTGTTGAGTACACCTTGTACTTGACATATGTTGCTATTGATCATCACTTGTTTCAATTCTTGGTTTGAGCCTTCTACCCTACTGTCCTGGCCTGCTATGAATTGCTGTTTCGGTTTATGTTCTTTGTAAATTTTGGCATTTTGTACATTTCCATGATCACCCGGTGTAGCACCATTGACCTTGTGCATGCTTCCTAGTTTTGTACCTGTTCACCTGAAAATCAATGTATACATGTGCATATATGTTTTCCTATTTGCATCAGCAGACTACTATATGTTGTGTCATGGCTGGTCAAGATCAGCAGACCACATCTGTGAGTCGTGGCTGGTTACCAGCAGATCAGTATAGCTATGTTAAGGTTGATCAGCAACCGCTAGTATTCAGTCTACCTTATGGTCTTTACAGTGGATCACTGTGAATATTACAAGTAGTCTAGACTCGTATATATATATATATATATATATATATATATATATATATATATATATATATGACCAAGTCTAGAAAGATGATGAGAAACACACCAAATATCTGAGGCAAATAAAACTTAGAAATAAATTTATATTCGCCAACATTAAAATCTAATCTTGTTTCATTTTACTATGTATGTTTCTGTTAAAGTTATACAAGTGACTGGATTGTACCTGAAGATATTGAAGACTCAGTGTGTCAATGTGTGCGTATATAAGTCTGTATATGAAATTGTATATGTAGCTGAGTGAATAAAGTGATGTAGTGAGGATTGTTTGTACATGTGAATGACAGTGTTATATAACAGTGAATTGTAAATAGTGGAGTTACAAATATGTACCATTTCAAATGTTGAAATAAAATATTTATTTGAATAAAAATACTGTTTGAATATTAAATTTTGTGCAATAGCATTTTATTCAAACTAAATATTTATTTGTATGTGAGATATAATATAGAATTTACAATTACAGAAACATATATATAATAATATATATGTTTGTTATCATCAAACAAAAATCATATTGTTATAATAAAAATCATCCACGAAGCAATATTGGGTAACAATGTCAACAAAAGTTTTGTTCGTCGGAGGGGGATATATGCAAGGATGGAAGCATTGGGGCTTCGACGGAGTGGGTTGGCCAAAAATCTCGCTTGTAGGGCGCATAGTTTTATGGAAATTTCCGGCGATGGGCGTGAGAAGGGAGGACCAGTCTGATTGCTGTTGGAAGCGCATGGAGAGGAGGTCGGAACGGTCGTGCCTGATCAGTGGCTGATGGCGTGTGGGGGTCGCGGCTGTGTGATGAAAAGGGGGAGCGAAGTCGGGTTCACGGAAATCATGACCTGAGGAAGAAAGAGTTTTGCGATGGTTAATGCGGGTTAGGGTTGAGGTTAATTAAAGCAATTCTAGGTAATTAATGTTAATGATGGTAATTAGTGAAGTATAGTTTATTTTAATTTATTGTAAAACTTGTAGCTACGATATATGTTTCATACATTATCAGATTCAAGAAAAACAAATTACGTTGGAATCGTACCTTCGAAGGCTATGCGTATGAGCTGGATTGGTTCGATTTCGAGCAGATGGAAATTTTGTCTAATTTTAAATGCTTGTTTAAAATTTAGGTAAAATGGCATGAAATCGTCTATCGAAAATGAAATGTGAGTTAATTCTCATGCTTTCTGAAATACTACGATGTGATTAAACTCATTTGATAATATTTATCATTGTTAGTATAAAATTGCGTGCTTAGATGCTTTGGATGATTATTGTTTGATTGTTGATTGACGATATTTATATTTCTGTCATCTTAAATTGTTAGATTAAAGTATCTATTTTGTACGCATTTGTAGTATGATGTTATGACCTGTGATGCAGTGAGAACAGGTTGGAGGGATCCAACTGGATTCCTCAAATATTTTGTATTTTATTTGATTTCATATTATTCATATATGAACTATTTAACCCAAGTAAAGTTAAAATCTGTTTAGATGTTGATTGTTGAATTGAATTTGGCATTTGATGTGTTTTTAATCAATAAACAGTATTGATTGGTAGCATATAGCTTAAAATCCATCTGTTTAAGATGTTGATTCGCCACCAAATTGAAGAATTTGAAGTTATAAATTTATTTTTATAATTGAAGCAAGGTTTTCAATTCTATTTTATATAAGTTATTTAAATAGAAGTTTTATAAATAAATTGACAGTTATAATTGGTTTTTATAAAGAATTATATAATGATTTATATAGTAAAATTTCTTATGTTTTAATAAGACTTATAAGGAAGTGAATCAGAAATTAACCTAAGGGTTGATGGTTTGGAATAATTTTTTTCAAGAAACAATTAAGTAGGATTATTTTTAATTAGTTATATTATTAATTAATCTTATGTAAAGGATTAGTTGAAATCAATTAACAAGTTAACTGATGTTTTTAAGTTGACTAATTCAACTGTTTTAATTGGAATTGGTTAGTAGATTAATTTGTTTCAATAATTAGTCTAATAGGAATAGTTTTAACGAACAGTCGTTAAACTTAACGGATGTTCATAAAAGTTAATTTATCTTTTAATTAACCGCATTTAAAGATAACTATCGAGTTGTTTATTAATAATGAAGTTAATTATTATTCTAATAAGGTTTAAAGGGTTAACTATTTTATTTTTAATTAGTAACAAAATTAACTACTTTTACTATAGTTAATGTTGAAGTCATTTATTATTTTAATTAATGATAATGCAAATGATTTCCTTTTTAATTGGAATTCGTTAAAGGGAATAAACAAATTGTAGTGAGATTCTGATTGGATTTTGAGAAGGGTTTTGCAAAGGGATTATATAATAAAACCAAGTTTATAAACAAGGTTTATAAAAGGGATTTGAAGCTAATGCGATGGTTTAGATAAATGATTACTAAATAATTGAATTAAGAAATTAACTGGAATTTAAAGGAGATTTTCAAAAACGCAATGGAAGGGTGCTTATTGGTTTTTGGTAAAGAATTTAGTAATTGCATTCCTGTAATTAGATCCAGGTTAAGTTTTATAATAAGATGCTTAATAAATTTATGAAAAAGGATTTGTTGAAAGGAGTTTTATAACAAATCCAAATTATTAATGAATTATTATAGAGGTTTAAGTTAAGGGTTAGTTTTTAGTAAGAGTTTACTTAGTCAATGAATTTAGTGAAAGGGGTTATGATTGGGAAGAGATTTTCAAAAGTACAGAATGGTTTATAAAACCATATCTAACTGAAATAGTAAATGAAATTTGTATGATATTATAATTTATATCAGTTTTTGAGTTACAAACTTTTATCAATCTTAAGATAAGAACATTATCGAGTCAAGGTCTAAGAGGTAAATAAAATACCTCAAATTGAACGATTTCACTATTATCTAAGGATGGTAAAAGATATTCGAAGTTCTTTATTAGTCTCATGAGAGAAATATTACAACTTAAATTGGAAGGGTTTAGAGATTTAATAAAACTATTGGGTATCATAATAAAGAATGTATCATTTCACATTGTTTGTTCCAGATATGATGACGTGTGACTATACTTATAACATTCGGTTAATTATGTAGCACTATTTTCCGAGTAATGAAAATAGTATGTTTTATGAATACACTTATTTAAAACAAATAATTGAATGCCATGTATTTCGAAAAAATAAACATGTGGTTATATTGGTTTGAAAATGGAAGTGGATGTTGGAAATTTAATTATTATTTCCATAAGTGTTATTGTAAACTTTAACGGATAAAGTTTTTAAAGTTAAATAAATAAACTGTTGAGGATTATATAATAAACAATGTGTAGTATGACATTTTTAGGCCCGTATGAGATTGGTAATTGGATTTATGCCATTTTTCTAAGTGTATATATAGCGATATTTTCAAGGTAAAGGAAAAAAGTAGGGGTTTGGTGAATACATTTATTCTAAAGATATAAGGGTACAGATATGTTTTCAAAGTAATGAAAACATGAGAGATGTTTTGAGATAAATATATGAAATCGATTTGTGAAAATCGATGAAAGGGTTTTAATGAATGATTTTAATTTAAAGAAAGCCTGAGTTGCTAATGTACTTAGCAGTACTATTTTTAATTTCATAGTTAAAGAACCGACTATCAAAAAATATCCTTTTTGACTTTTGACATGTTAGTTCAAGGAGACCAGGATGAGAACTTGACCTAAAACCACTTTGAATTGACTTTGCGTTCGAAAACTAAGTTGTAGTGATGCTTGTGAGATAATTGAAGGCGTAGACCTTCTGAATGGAAAGGGGTTCCCATTGATGTCTCTGGTTAACTAACATGATTAAATTTGCGGCAGGAACCCATATGTTCTGGGGTTTCTTCAGTTATGTTCAGTCCTAAAATGAACTTGTATGGACGAATGTCGGATAGAGTATTTCCTAGAATCACAAACATTGGTTTTTACAAATATAACGAGAAGGGTGGTGGAGAAGGCAACTTCATTTAGCTTAACACCTAGAGTAACTTTGAGCGAATTTGAAAGTGTGGCATTTACAGTTGAATATATTATTTCTGAAAAAGTAATCGTGACCTCAAGTCTCATCGACCGGGAAATGACTGAAATTGGGTAGACAACGGGGCGATGTAGGTCATACCCATTAGGGTATATCATCACCTAGTCTAGATAAATCGTTTCTCCTTTATTGTATGCTTGAAAATGATACGGTTGTTGATCTCAACCGTGGAGATGATATATTTGGTACACTCAAGTCGAATTAGTGGTCGGTTCTATGTGACCGGGTTGTAATATGTTGTTAAACGCCATTATTTTATCTCAAGAGGACATTGGTCGGAAGATGGCTCCATACCTAGCTATGTTGTAATTCCAAACTTCAATACGAATCGTACGTTTTTAGATGTAAGCCGACTATGTCGAAAAGATGCAAGTTTTTCGGCTATGTTGCTTTTTTATGGACTATTAGACATTATTATAATATAATTGATTTTGATATTAAAATTGATTTTGTTATCAAAAGGGAAAGACACGTGCCATGTTTATGTGTGGTCGTGTCTTACATGAGTTTCCTTCTTTTAAAGAATTTTATAAAAGTTAAGCAAGTTATTTGTTATGAGTTTTATTGGTGAAATTATTCCAGACTAATCTTGGTGACTTTACTCTCCTCAAAATGTGCTCGAGTCAGACCAAGTATAATTTCCAAGTTAGGTTTTTCTTAGAACTTTTGGAGTGGAGCCCAAGTCGAGACGTATTCCCGTATTTTTGTGTATTAATTTATTTCCTATGTGTATGTTGTATTCATCAGGTTGTTTAATTTGATCTATTTAAGTACTCTGATAATTTAATCATACAGATCTTTTCTCTTTGTGTAAAGTGTATTGATAGATTATATTTTATTCGTTCCGCTATGAGATTCTGATCTACTCTGACTTTGTAGTGTTAGTATTCTTTTTCTTCTGTTTTAACATTTCTTTCTCTCTTATTCTCACCCTCTAACTTATTTCCCTTAACTATCTGTTTTCCTATGCGGTTTGAGATGGACATGTCTGTTTAAATGTCAGCTTAAACGCTATGGAAAAGTTGGGTTGTTACAAAGTTGTCTCAGAGTAGAAGGTTAAGTAATAACCTTGGCTTTGTGGCGTAACTCAGGGTTAGTAATACCCTAAATTGAGTTTGTGTGTATATGCGCATATATGAGAGAATGTACTTGTTAGTCTTATAAAAAAAATTGTTTTATATTGTGTTAACTGATTTGTTGAATGGTTTATGAATTCTGGTTGATACAGGGTGTACAACTGTATCGATAGGTGTTCCTAAACACTTGAACAGAGCAACTCGATACATTATTGAATATAAGTAAATGAAATAATTTTGCAAAAATTTTATTTTTTTGATATAATGGAATAATTTTCTGATATTATTGATGTGATTGATTGATATTGTTATAATCAAATAAGATTATAATATTGAGATGATAATGGAATATACGAATGAGAAAAATTAAAATTGGATCCAGAACAGAATTGAGAATATAAATCCCGGTTGTTCAATAAATATTCATTGAAGTATTATAAAGTGATATAACATTACTTTGAAGGAATTTTTGAATAAGAATTGTTTAAAATGGATTTTGGAAGTAATAAATAACTAGACTCACTTCGGTCACTGGAATATTTTATTATTGGTGTTGAAATATTTAAATTTTGAATGACTTTTGTAAAAAACCGGAAATCCGAGCCAATTTAAATTTTTTATTTTGGCAATTTTAGCGAATTTTGAATATTTAAAATGAATTATTTTAAAAAATAACGACGAGAAATTTATTTTGAAAAGAATTCGAACGAATATATTTATATCGATCATCGTTAGAATATAGATAATTATTTATAATTATAAAAGGAATTGAAAATGGCGTGGTAGTTTGATAATTCGATTTCAAACTTCAAATGAATGTACAGGATTCAAAATAAACCGGATTTTAGCGAAATCAAAAATATTAGAATCTAATTGATGGTATCTTTCCAGCGAATCCGAAAAATTGAAATTTCATAGCGGGGATAAATAGTTATGCCCAGTTGAAAATTCAGAATAGTCGCTATGGAATTTAGGCCCTTAAAAATGGGAATTTTGCAAACGACCTCGGAGTTCGACGAAACCACTTTTGTTGGATCCGTGATGTCAAGTTATTGCTAGATTCCAAATTTCATAATTTTTCGAATCAATATGTGAGCATGGCAAAGGAAAACGCGTTTGACCAGTTTCAGTTGATTTTAATCGACTGGAAATTGGTCATTTTTCAAACTGTCTCAGAATTCGACAAAATTTGTTTTGTTAGGACCGCATCGTCAATACGAAGCTAGAAAATATTTTTTGGGAATTTTTCGAGCTAGTAAGTGACCCCGGTAAATTGAAATGCACGTTCAAATTCAATATATAGAGTTATATGTTGATTTTGACGAACACTGATCGAAACGATCGAATCAGCTTACGATACATATCCCATTGTGTTCGGAATAGGGGTAATTAGCTACGGACGACAGGTGGTGGACCTCGTTTCGAGGTCAAAATAAAAAGTCAACTTTTTGAAATTTAAATAATTAAATAAAAAAATTTAAAACTCTCTCTCTTCCCATTATCACTCCTCAGACCCTCCCCCGTTCAATTTAATATCAATCAGAGAAAAAAGAATTAAAAAAAGAAAAAAAGGGAGGAGGGGGGATCGCGATCCACCACCGCCCCCTCCCCGATAGTTCCGCCGCCGCCCAAGGTGGGGCCACCACGCCGCCTATCCCCCCCTCGACTCACCCTCTCCTCTTCCTCCTCTCGCGCCACAGCGAGCCCCGCACCCCCCTTCTATTCCGCCGCCGCCTCCTTCTTCTCCACCGCCTTCTCCTCCCTACCCCCTTCTTCCACCTCCAAATCGACCCCCCCTCACCTACACCACCGCGAACCAGAAACCGCGCCTCCACCTCCCTAATCCGCCCTCCGTTCGTTGCTGAATCCAAACCCGCGATCCTACCAGAACTTCTTCGATAGCGGACACCCGTTCCCCACCTCCGGTCAGGTCCGGCGCTCCAAAAACGGTTAGCTTTTACCTTTTTATTTAAATGTATAGCATTGTTTTAAAATTGGTTTTATAAAATATATAAAACATTGGTAATTTTCAGCTTTAAGGATAAATTTGCATTATTTTTAGAGATATAAATATATATAGTTTGGCTTACATAAAAATAGGATTTTTAGCTTCATAGGAAAGATTTTATTTTTATGTAAAGAATAGATTATATTTTTAGAGAAAAGAATAGATTTTTCTTTAGTCAATAAAAGATGTGATTTTTATCTATGTGAACAATAAATAATGATGAGATTTTTATTGTATGTGAAGATAAAAATATAATTTTTATATAATGTAGGGAATAAAAAAATGATTTTTAACATGTGTGAAATATTAAAATATGATTTTTATAAAGTAGTGTATTGAAAATAGAATTTTTATGTAATGGAGAATATAAAAATATTATCTTTATATATGTAGCAAAATAAAAATCTGATTTTTTTATTATATATATAGTGAAGTAAAAATGAGATTTTTATAGTGATGAAATAAAAATTCGATATTTATATAAGAAGCAGAAATATAAAATATAATTTTTATATGGTAAGAAGCGCTGTAAATATATATGAAGTAGAAATAAAAATATGATTTTTATTTATTGAAATGAAGCAATAAAAATATAATTTTTATTATGAACAGCGAGAAAAGGACTGCAATGGTCATTTCAAACCGATCCAAACGATTCAGCAGTTCTACAGCAAAGCACGGCGGAGTGGAACCTTCTGTGAGAACTTCTCACTTTTAATTTAATTTTCTAGTTAAAATATATACTAGGACGCAGACGGTGTTTAGTAGCACCCGACACCCGTCGTCCACAGACCATGGACGGCCTGTATGTTTGTTTGTTTGATTTGGATATGTAGTTGATTGTGTGATGTGATGTGAAATGAAACAAAATATTTATATAGTTGAAATAAAATATTTTATAGTGGGAAATATTTTATAGTTAAAAATAGAATTTTAACGTGTATATGAAATGAAATAAAAATAAACAAATCGGACGATTTGTTTATATACACACATTTGACTGATATTGATTGGGACGATAAATTTTACACATCGCCCAACTGCACAAATAAAATCTGTGTTTGATTGTTTGAAACGCCACACGGATATTGGGACGATATTTGACGTACACTAATCCCGATTGTTTAGTTGTATGTCGATCGATTGATTAACAGACTGTTATAAGCGTCGAATATTTATATTTGATGCTTATACAGTGTAGAATGCAATTTGGATGATGGTTGATTATTCATCGTTGTTATTGTATACATGTGTTGTAGAAAATCCATATAATTAACATTATGTGGTAATTGATTGGGCCTCATTCTAGTTTTGAAAAAGAAATATTTGAAAAGAATATTTGAAAATAGAAATATATGAAGCCGTGTTGATTAGATTGACGCCATTTTGACGTGAACGATATTTATATCGATTTTATTCATTTTATAATGAATATCGAAAGTGATTTCGAAATCTGATATTTTGAAAAGAATTGAAATTCGAACTGAAACTGAATAGAAATGAATTCGAATTGAAATCGAATAGAAATGAATTCGAATTGAAATTGAATTAAATTGAAAACGAACTGAAATTGAATTAGAAATCAATTTGAATTGAAATCAATTTGAAATGAATTTAAATCGAATTTATAAGGAAAAATTCAATTTTGATTTGAATTTGAAAAGAAGTTGAAATCGTTTTGAAAACAAATTTAAAACGATTTATATAATACGTTTTAAAAGGAAATCGACGAAGTATATATTATATATATTTTTTATATAATATAATGGCCTGAATAGAACGGGCCGCGTCGTGGCAGTTCGTGAATTTCGACCATTCACTTCGAACGGACATTGCGGGAGATCCGACCGTCAGATTCTCCTAAAACCGGAACCGTTGGGTTCGTATCGAAAAGATCTTTCTAACGAATATTAGAAATTTGAAATCTAATGGTTGGATTTGGAATTATGTCCAAATCAAATTTGGAAAAGGTCGCTGTAAGTGCAGTTCGATGGCCGTTGATGGAAATCGACTGTGCGGGCCTTGATAAAATTATTAAAAATATCAATAATTTGTGTAAAATCATAAGAAATGATTTGTGAAGATTTGGGATGAAAAACTCCATATTTGAAAAGATAAAAATAATTTTTTTATCGAAATGAACTAGTTTTGAACTAGAATTATAATTCTATTTATTTTTAAATAAATAAATTGGATTTGAAATGGTTTTGAAAATAACCAGAATTTCCGATAATTTTATTGGAATGGATTTGAATCGAAATTGTCCTTGGATTATTTCGATGTTGGATTTCATGACTATACAGATATTGTTATGGAAATTTGAAAGATATATATATCGTTGTTTCCAATACGATATTTGTTGGTTGTAGAATTTGATATTGAATATAAGCCGGTATATTTTCTATTCAGAGTCTTGTGTTTAATATCAAATATGATTTGGGTTTGTCGTGAATGGTGTCTTCATTAACACTGTTCTTAAGCCCAGTTGATGAAAAGATTAAATCTTTTTATTTAGATTTAATGAAGTGTACCAATTAAATAATATTTAATTGGAATTGAATTCGAATTGATTCTTGGGTTTATCGTGAATGGTGTTTTAAATAACACTCGTTCTTTAACCCGATAATTAATGGAAATGTGATTTTGGGTTGTCGTGAATGGTATCTTCAATAATACTGCTCTTAGACCCAAAAGGAATTAAGAAAATCAGAAACTAACTAGAGATTAGTTAAGTTGAATGGTTTCCTGTGTATTAATCTAATGTTGGTTTCGGCCTTCGGGGTTAATACTTAGGGAATTGCTCGCTTGCTAATTTACGGTTAAGGACTGATTGAAACGGGATGTTATTTTGGGGTTTATCGTGAACCGTGTTTTAAATCACACTGATTCTTTAACCCAGTTAAAGATTAAAACTAAGTGGAGTTTTAATGAATCTTTAATTAGATTGAAAAGATCGAGAATGGAGTATCACCGGTTTTGCTCCAGGCGATAGTTAAATCTTTAATTAGATTTAAACGTGAAATGGTAATTGAATTTACCGATAACACCGTGGTGTTAGATATGAAGTATAACAAGTTTTACTTCATGGGATGAATAGGTTGGGATTGGGAAATTAAAACAAATGATTACTTCGGTAAGGATCGTTAATCCCGACTAGTTTGAATTGATATTCAAAGGAAGATTAAAGAATAAATTTAAAGGAATTTATCTTTGACAAAATAATGGGAACCTTTCCCCATGAATGTGAAATTTAGAAACTAACTATCGGTTAGCTAAGCAGAATGATTTTCTGGATATTGATCTAATGTTGGTTTCGTCCTTCGGGGTTAATATTTGGGGAATTATTCTCTTGTTAATTTATGGCTAGTGACTGATGAATTGAAATGAGGCGTATGTTGTGTTTGTGTAACACTTGTTTATTATATACGCGAGTTATTCGAAAAGACCGGGTTTATCCCATTCTGAATAACTGATACGACGATAAGTCAAAGATGAAGACGGTGGTCGAAGACCGGAGGTCTTCATGTCGTTTGGATAATTACTGATGATCTCGATTGGGCCGTACACCCAAGAAGATGGAGCCAGTTGGTGATCGTCCAGACGTACTTGGAGATCGATGGATATGCGGGGTACTAGGTGCCTCCGGTTTTGTTCAGACCCAGAACGGACTTGTAAATGGACTGTGTGTCTGACATTGGATTTCAGTCTGTGTGATTGATTTCTGTTAAATATCTATCTGTTTGGCGGCGGAGAATTTATTCTCTTGCTTAACGCCCTTCTCTGAGACGTACGAGCTCAGGGGTTATATATTGATGGATATCCATCGCATAGAATGGATTGCCTGTGTGGCATGCCTAAGTGGCAAATGGATCAAGGCTTCTGTTGAAAAGCAAAGTCTTGTGGTTGATGATCAAATCGCAGCCTGTGTGGCGTAGCTTTGTGTAACGTTGATTCGCGAGCCTCACACCCCGGTGTGAACCAAAACGGGAGAGGACGTCAGGGAGGGCATGCGTTTCTTTCTAGCTGGAAGTGGCGTCAGTGGGTTTACACGCCCTGACGAGTTTGACTTATGTGGTTGTTGCTGTTGCGAGGCGCCTCGGTTTGATCGGACGATCCGGGTCCGATGGAGTCATTCATTGGCTCATTTACGCCCCATAGGGCTGGGGAACGCATGTTCAGGGTTTAAGTTTAATCCACATCGGTGGACTGGCCCTGAGGATCCAAGGCTTGACTGAGTAGTTGCCTGAGGCTCGGGCTAGACAGTCTTGAATTCGGTTGAGGACTATCTTTTGCCTCGGTTCACAGACGGAAATCCAATTTCCAAATACGTGACATTTGCGGTTTTATTTGTATAGCCTAGTATGGCGACATAGTGGGATGGGGCGCTTATGCCGTCTACGATTGATACTTATGATTTGAAATTGTTTTATACACAATGCACTTATAATAGTATCAAATGATTTGTTTTAAACGTATCAAGCATTCTTGGCTATTATAAGGTAAAAACCCTATCCTCCGGCTTGCGTTGCATTGTGTGATGGGAACTGGGTCTTATAATAGCTTCATTGTTCATTATTTAGCATTGCGCTGTTGTTTTATGCACTGGTATTCTTGGGAGGAAACCCGTTCCGTGTTATACGGCGTGGTCCCTTGATTTACCAAACTTTAAAATAAAGATTAATAATTGTTTCAGTTCTCACACCAGTCCCATGACTGACCTGGAGTTTATTGTTTTAGCCTAAACTCTGGGTGCCCTTATTTTGACACGGGCAGCTAGTAATTTTGGTTTTGTAGATTTATATTCACAGGATCCTGGTTTACAGCTGGAATGATATCCGGAAAGCTTTGTATTTGTATATCTCCTTCTAGTTGTGTTTTGTATTATTTCCGCTGCGATGTATTTAAATGTAATGTAATCTCTGATATTTATCGAATGTTATATTCATTTATACTCTGTATATTCTTGTATTCTGGTGGAATTGTTGTAATATACAATGAAATGTTCTTCCGTCTGCGTTCTGTGGCGGCTTGTTCTCGAACTATCCGCGCTTTCCTTCACGGGGAAGTTACGGGTTTTTACAACATTGAATCTATGTGTTGTAAACGGCTACTTTATAGCGCTTTTAGTAAACGTTTCAAACGTTATTGTAACATTTCTTGGAAATGATTTGGTTTGAAGATTATAAACCATGAACTATCGTTTTAAATTATGGAAAGGTTTTGTTAAATTTGTTGAAAGAATTTAGAATATTTGGAATGGAATTTATTTAAATTGTTCCAATTTTAAATTAGACATTGGAAGTTTAAACTCTATTTGAAACATCAATTGTTCGAATTTTCGTGAATGTGAGTTAAAACCAAATTATGATTTGCTAATCTTGAAATCTATGAAAATGATAATGGCAAATACGAGAAATATATTTTGGAATAATAAGGTTGGAGAAGTTGGGTATTGGGTTTCAAAAGAAGAACTAAATAACAATGAGTTTTATGGAATTAAATTTTGATCCAGCTTTGCATGTAATTAATTGAATAAATGATCACAACATCATCGGTGTTCATTTTCGAGTTTCTAAGTAATGGGTTGCTACCAGAGTAAAACGACTAATGGGAATTTGTTTGATAAAACAAGTTGGCTTAAAAATTCAAATGTTTTGAATTTGCAAATGGTAATTAGTATAAGCATATATTTGTATTAATCTAATATAATTTGAAATAAATATAGGGAATTTGAAAGCTGAAATTAAATTTAACTTGTGCAAATTAAATAGATTAAAATGGTATTAATAAAAAGGAACAAAATTTAATTTAAGTTAAGTTAAATAAATTTGGGTGTGATTAGAAATAATATTGAGTGGAAACGAATATAGAAAATTGAGTTTTAAATGATTTTTGAATGGAATATTCGATGATTTTGTACAATCGAGATTTTCAAGTTTAAAATTGTAAAATATGTCCAGTTTAAAATTCAAAATAATCGCTATGGAATATATATATATATATATATGTATTTAACAATATATAGCCCTTAAAAGTAGCCATTTTGCAAAGGACCTCCGTTTTCGATGAAACTACTTTTGTTGGATCCGGAATGTCAAATTATTGTCAGGTTTCAAATTTCATAATTTTTGGAATTAATATGTAATCATGGTAAACTTAAAAGTGTTTTGTAATTTCAGCTTAAATTTAATTGACTGGAAAATGGCCATTTTTTAAACAGTCTCCAAATACGATGAAATTAATTTTGTGAGGACCGTATCGTCAAAACATAGCCATATTAATTTTTCTGTAATATTTGGAGCGAGCATGTGACGGCGTGCGGTTTTAATATGAAATAGTCTATATTTTGACTTTAAAAATACGCCAATGGAGCAAACGGACTTGAAATTCGACGAAACAAGTCTGGGTTTGTGATGTCAAGATATAGCCGTGTGTTAGTTTTTATCGAAATCATAATTCGTATGTGGTCCTATGAATTTTAAAACAACAGTTAATGGTAAAGATCGAATAAAATAAAATATATAAGCAAATAAAAAAAATATACACCTACTATATAACGTCATTATCATTTCTAAACATCCCTCTTTCTCCCGCAGTCAACAAAACAATACGCCGCCTTCAAATTTATTCACACAGCAAAAATGAGGCTTTAAAATTCAAGAATAAATTCAAGTAAAATGTGATAAATTATCAAACACATATAATCGAATTCATATGGAAGTGCTCTTCACCCTCGTGTCTGCATCCATGGTTTCTGCAATATTTTTGTATGTTGATTTTTGAACAACGTGAAAGGACACAAACTAAGGTTCGCAAAAGGTTAAAGAAAAGTCATCGATTTGGGTTTTCGAAGTTGTTTCTGGAGTGAGGAGGGAGCTTAGCACCTCGTATGCAAAGTTGGTGGAATTTGAAGGGGAAAAGTGTCGTTCGAAATCTGGGGAGTGCTTGACATGGTCTATTGATGCGTTTTTCCAGGAGCATCGAGTTGGACTTGATGAAGATAGCATTGTAGAGTTATGGAAGAGAGGAAGAACGGTATCACTGGTTTTTGATTTCGTGAATCATCGACGGAGTTTGGTCCTGAAAAATTCGACAATGGCAAAGATAAAGGAGGAGACTACGGGATTTTTAGATAGGAGGAAGAATATTAAGGTTAAGATAATAAATTAATTATTAATTAATGACTGTATATTGTATTCAATATTGAAAAATACATATAACTTCTTCATAAGTTATCGAAATTCAGCGAAACAAGATCCATTGGAACCATATGGACGAGAGCTTCACAATGGAACTGACCAGAATGGAAACGGAGGCAGTTGGAATTTTTGATAAAATTAAATGGCTATTTAATTTTGTTAAAACGATCATCAAATAAAGACTGGCGGATTGGAACCCAACTGAGAACTCTTTCTCACTCAAAGTTATTTTATCATGTTATTGTATTCATGTATAAAAATATATAGATTTGCCAGTGTAGATTTTTATCAGTTTTAATCATTATAAATTGTATACAGTGCCTGTTAGCTCACCTTCCTCGTCCGCAGACCATGGACGATTTAAATTGACTGTATTGTGTATTATTTGTGATGTTGAAATGTTTAACGTATTAATAATAATGTTTACATTAATGTGGTTGTTGACATTAAATTATAAATATCTATTTATAATATAAATAGTGAAAATTGGTTAACCAGAAAAATAATTCAAACCGAATCAGAATTGGTTAAATTTATTAACCAATGATTTTTTTAAATTGAGCGTTGTTGTTTGAAAGCCCCACACAGGTATCACGATGATATTTTACATACACTAATCCCAATATTTAGTTGTATGTCGATCGATTGATGGACTGACTGTGATGAGCGTTATTTATTTATTTTAATGCTTATACAGTTGTAAATTGCACTCTGGATGATGTTTGAATGGTTAATGTTTATTTATCATTATTGTGGAATACATGCAACATATGAAATCCATATAACTGAAATTATATGGTAATTGATTGAGTCGCAATCCCGATTCAGAAATAATGAATATTTAAAATTAATATTCAGTGAAAGAATCAAAATATGATTTTGATGTCTGATTTTGGATGGACACAAAAATATTGAATTGTGAAGCCAAGTTAAGTAGTTAAACACCATTTTTATTCGAATGGATTGTTATATCGATTTTATTTATTTTATAGTGAATGCGAAAAGGAAATGGATTTCAAAATCAGTTATTTTGAAAATATTATCGTTTTCAAATTATAATGATATAGAATATTCAATTTTGATTTAAAATTGAAAATGAAGCTGAAATCGTTTTAAAATGAATTTATAAAATATGTTATGAATGGAAATCGACGATATATATATATATATATTATATAACTATATATAATGGCTTGAATAAAATGCGCAGCGCAGCGACCGTTCGCGAATTTCAACCATTAACTTCGAATCGATGTAACGGGAGATCCGACCGTCATACTTTCCTAAAACCAGAACGTTGGATTCGTATCAAAAAGATCTTTCCAATGAATTTAAGTTGAATAGTTGAATTTCCAATTATGTCCAAATCTATTTTAGAAAAGGTCGCTGTAAATGCAGTTCAATGACCGTATATGAAAATCGACTAAAGTGGCGATATTAAAATCATTAAAAATATGAATAAATTACATAAAATCATAAATGATTTGGAAAGTGTTAGATGAAATATTCCATATTTGTAAAGATAAATGATATTTTTATCAAAATGAACTAGTTAACAACTAGAATAGAGAACTGAAAGGAATTGAAGTGGTTTTGTAATAATCTGAGTTTTCCAACGAATAAATTGGAATGGAAATAATCTTCGGAATATTTCGACATTGGATTCCATGATTATATGGATATTGTTGTGGAATTTGGAAGATATATATATCGTTATTCCCAATACGATATTTGTTGGTTTCATAATTTGATATTGAATATAAGCCGATATAATTTTTATTTTGAGTCTTGTATTCAATATCAAAGGATTTTGGGTTTGTCGTGAATGGTGTCTTAAATAAAAATGTTCTTGAACGCAGTTGAGAATGGAATAAATCTTTCAATTAAGATTAATGAAGTTAACCGATTATATTTATTAGTTGGAATTGAAATGGTAGTTGATTTTGGGTTCATTGTGAAAGATGTTTAAGATAACATTTGTTCTTACAACCCAATTATCTATAAAGATATGATTTCGAATTTATAAATTTTTTTATTAAGATTTAATGGAAATTTTCCAAAGTTAAAGTTTTCCAATTAAATATATTAAATTGGAATTGAATGGAACTCGATTTGGTAATAATCGAGATGAGCTTCTGTGAAGGACCGGTACTATTTATGGAATTTAAAAAGCTTTGACGTTATTCCATTTGTAGTGTTAGTCTGATACAAAAATTTATAACAATTATATACCGATCAGATTTCCTTGAAGATTCCATTTTAATGAAAGATGATTTTGGGTTTATCGTGAACTGTGTTTTACATGATATGGGTTCTTTAACCTAGTTAAAGACAAAATTAATTTTCCTAAAGTTAAATAATCATTAAGTAATGATTTTTTATACTAAAACTAAGACTGAGTTTTAATGAATCTTTAAGAAGATTAAAATGAGAATGTGATAATTAAAATTATCGAATTTATGAAATGACTGACAATGGAGTACCGCCCATTTTACTCCAAGCGATAGTTAAATCTTATATTAGATTTGAACGTGAAATGGTAATTAAATTTACCGATAACACTATGGGTGTTCGATATGAAGTACTACCAGTTTTGCTCATGGGATGAATAGGTTGGGATTGGGATAATAAAATAAATGATTACTTCGGTAAGGCTCGATAATCCCGACTAGTTTTATAAAACTTAATTTGGTTTAGAATTGTTAAAAGATAAAATAAAATCTTTTAAAATGATATCCAAAAGAAGATTAAAGAAACAGTTTAAATAAACCTATCTTTGATAAAATTAATGGGAACCTTTGCCCAAAGATGTGAATATTTGAATAAAAGAATATTCTGAATTGCAATGAGGCGTATAATAAGTTTTTGTAGCACTTGATTACTGATTATAAAATGCGCGAATTATTCGGAAAGGCAGGGATTATGCCATTTTGAATAACTGATACGACGACTAAAGGATGCCGATAAAGACGGTGGTTGAAAACCGAAGATCTTCATGTCGTTTGGATGATTACTAATGTCTTGATTGGGCAATACACCCAGGATAAGGTAATAAGTGGTGATTGTACAGAAGTACTTGGATATCGACCGGATATGCGAGGACCTCTCTCCCTCTCGTATTGGGCATATGGGAAGAGGAATAAGGTAACTACGGTTTCATTCAGACCTAAAACGGACTTGTAAACGGACGTGTCTGACATTAGATTTCATTCTGTATTAATTGATTTCTATTAAATATATATCTGTTTGGTGGGGAAGAATTTATTCTCTTGCTTAACACCCTTCCGTGAGACGTACGAGTTTAGGGGTTGTATATTGGTAGACATCAGTTGTATGTCATGAATTTCCATTGTGGCATGCTGAGATGAAAATGATCAAGGCTTTTGTTGAAAAGCAGAGTCTTGTGGTTGATGATCAAAGCAAGACTTTAAGTAGCATAGCTTTGTGTATAGCGTTAATTCGTGAGCCTCACATCCGGTATGAGCCAAAAACGGGATAGTGACTATAGGGAGTGCATGCGTTTCTTTCCAGTTAGAAGTGGTGTCATGGTATAGAGCCCATACATTTTTACTTATGTGGATGATGGATTGTGAGGCGCCTCGGATATGATTGGTCGACATACTAACCAGATCTATGCCCTATAGGGCAGGGAAATGTATTGTTCAGGAATTACCAATCCACTAAAGTAAGTGTGGACCGGCCCTGAAGAACTAGGTGCAGTTGCGGCTAAATCTTGAGGCACAGGCTAGAGTGTCTCGAATCGAAGATGCGACATCCCTTGCCTCCACTCATAGATGGAAATCCAATTTCCAATACGACATTTTTTCGGTTTTAGTTGTTGAAATAGTATGATGACAAGATATATGGTACCAATGTCGTCTATGATTGATAAAATTATATTTAAAATTGTTTCGACACTATGCACCTATAGTAATATCAAAATGATTTGTTTTAAACGTACCAAGCATGTTTGGCTATTACAAGGGAAAACTCTATCCTCCGGCTTGCGTTGCATTGTGTGATGGGACATGAGTCTTATAATAGCTTCATTTTTCCAAAAGCACTGCGTTATTTTATTTTGAACTGAGATTCATGTGGAGTGAACCTGTTCCGTGTTATACGACGTCGTCCCATGATTTCCTGACTTTTAAATTAAATATTTAACAACTGTTTTAGTTCTCACAACAGTCCCATGACTGACTCAGAGTTTATTTGTGACACTCCACATCCGTTAATGTCACTCACTAAGGGAATGCATTAAGTTCTGTGACGCGTTATAGGTAAATTGACATTGAATAATTACAAGATAGATATAAATAAGATAGCAGCGGAAATTTAATTTTTTATTTCAAAATAAATTAAAATACCGTTGTCCATAATACCATAAGTCGTAAAAACCATTATGATAAAATAACTTCTGTTTTGCATCATCAGAGTGCATAAGAATATAAAAACATAATTCCCTAATTTGAAGAGTTAAGCCATAGTAGAGACAAAAACCCAAGCCATACTTCAGAAGTAGCTCCTAGAAAGGTAATATCTGAGTCCTGACTAAGCCTTAGTGTTTCCTCCCTGAGAACCTGGGGGTGGGAGGGGGGCAGAAGAAAGAAGGAGAAACAAAAAGGGTCAGACATAAAGTCTGGCAAGTCCAGTTACTTTTAGTTAGTAAATAAATAAAAGTAACTGTTGGATCTAGAATAACCCTAGAGGGGGGTGAATAAGGTTTTACACAGTTTTTATGAGATATTAAAAAAAATCACAGAACATTAAATAATAAACAGATCACAGACTGCAGTAGAAATAAAAAGCAGAAAAGAAATAACACACAGAGATACCCAGCTCCGGCAAAATCCTGCCTACTGCTGCATTCCAAAGGTTTCTACTAGGTGTCATAAACAGATCCCGCATACACGACCATGGACACTCGTAATCAAAACCCTAGACTGATTGATATCCCCTCGATCAGATTTCCCCTGATTACGACCCCGTAACTAGTAACCCAGATTTTACAAACTCTGTCAACTGTCAGTCAATACCCTGACTGATTTCCTAGTATTTTACAGACAATAGAAACTGTTCGTTTGATTACGAAAGAAATTGAAAAATTACAAAAAAATTAAAATCAAAAGGAACACCTATTAAAATGAATAGAGGAGTTTAAATATAAAGGTTCATCCTTTTTCTTATTTAAACATGGCTTAGCCCATGAATACTTGGCCGACCCTTTCTCTTTTATTTGCCCGATTCCCTTTTGTTCTGGAAATTAAAAATGGTGACGAATAAGAGAATTAGGGTTTTCTGAAATGAAACCCCAAATCGATTTCGATGCTCGATTGAATGATGCTCTCTGGTGCTCGACTTCTTCATTGATTTCTGGTACTATGATTTGGGATTTGGACGATCGAAAATGATGGGAAAATAGTGAGTATTCTCTTGATTTCAAACTTTTGCTCTTGAGATTATTTTTGGTTTTCAATTTTTCTTTTTTTATATGCCTATTGCTAGCCTACTTTGTAAACTAGGCAACACAAAGTCAAGAAGTTAGAAGATTAAGTAGACAAAAGACACTCTGTTATGCATCCGGCTCGGAACGGAATTACAGGAGTAGAAACAAAAACAAGACAAAGGAGGAAAGAAAGTATTCGGATCAGATCCGAGGTAGTAGGGCCGATCCGAACCCTATCTGCTAGCCTATCCGATCCGAACCTAGTGCATCCTACTACTCCGCTCCACGATCTTCTGGATATTCGGGACACTTACACCCACTTTCTACCCACGGTGGCCACTAACTAGATGTGTTGTCCTCACCAGAACTCACCCGATCCCGAAAGTGACGGGATGGAAGGCACATATACCCAATCCGACCCAGATCCAAGAGGAATTTTCACCTATAAATACCCCATCAAGAGGCATTTAGAGGGATATTTTTGGCACCCTGAAAGTTTGAGTATCTTTGAGAACCGAATTTCAGCACTCCCAAACAATCCAAATCATCATTCAAAGGATATCTTATATATAATCAAGTGAATGTATATGAAAAATGAGTGAGATTGAGTGAATATCTTGTTGTACTTTCATCTACATCATCAAGCAAAGTGATATAGAGTGGATGTAAGCTCTTTAACGCCGAAACACTGTAAATCTCTTGTCTCTTTTCTGTTTTTAATCTTATTTTATCAGAATTTTAGTCAATTTGGGTGTTAGAACCATTTTTTGGTCAAACATTTTGGTGCTTTCACTGAGAATAATTTGAATTCTCTGTTTTTCTGGATTATCGTTCTACTTTTGGACCATTGAGTTCAAAGAAATAAATCCCCAATTTTCGACGCTTTTAAGTACTTGTTGGTTGATTGTTGAAGAACTATGGACAAAGGAAAAGGCAAGGAAGTTCAAACCAGTCGAGGGAACAAAGTTGGCGAAGATCATCGAAACGCGGTCGTGACGAGGTCTCATGGGCAAAGCTCGGGAGCGGATCGGACTGGCTCAGGAAATCCGAACCGGTCATAGAGGGAAAGCTCCGATCCGACCTAAGTAGTA
>JASFAX010002312.1:0-46457 GCA_030737875.1 Allium sativum
TGTGTTTGGAATGGGGGTAATTAGCTAGGGACGACAGTCGGTGGATTTGATTTGGAGTTCAAAAGAAAATTTAACTTTTTGAATAAAATTAAATTAAATAAATATTGAAGTTTATTGGTCAACCCTCTCCCCTTCTATCCTCTCTTCCCCCCCCCCCTCCCCCCCATGCCTAGTCCTTCATCTCAGAAAACGAGAAAAAAAAGAAAAAAAAAAGAAAAAAACCGACGTAGCCCCTCCAGCGCCGTTCCAGGCGTCGCGCTCCCCCACCCTGCTCCATCGCGACTACCCCCTCCGCTCCCCTCTACTTTCTCCCCCATCGCTCCCTCTCTCCAGCCCTTCGACTTCCCCCCTAAGCCCCAAATCAACCACTGACTGACCACTATGGCCCACCACGGCCTTATACTCCGCCCTCAGTCGAATGCCGCTGTCCTCAACCACCCACCGCCGCCAGGGACCCCCTCTGACGCAACATTCTTCCTCCCCCCTTCACCGTTGACTGTAAGGTTTTTTTATTATTATTTTTATTAATATAAAATTTAGTTTATTTTATTTAAATTAGTTTAGATCTTTATTTAAAATCAGTTTAGATCTTTATTTAAAATTAGTTTAGATCTTTATTTAATCTAGTTTAGATTTTTATCACCTAAAGATTAGATCTTTGAAAACATATAAATATGATTTTTAAAAATGCAAAGACTTAATTTTTAAAAATTCAAAGACTTGATTTTTTAAAAAGTGCAAAGACTTGATTTTTGTTCATAGTTGTTGCAGAAGAAAAATGTGATTTTTCTCATTTGAAGTAGCAAAGGAAAAATATGATTTTTTATAATTGAAGTAGCGATAATTTTTTTTATATAAGTAGAAACTTAAAAATATAATTTTTATATACGTATGAGAATAAAAATATAATTTTTATAAATGTATGAGAATAAAAATATAATTTTTATATATGTAGCATAATAAAAAAATGATTTTTATTATATGAGAAGCGGAATAAAATATAATCTTTACAGTATATGAAGTGAAGATAAAAATTCGATTTTTATATATATGAAGTGGATAATAAAAATATGATTTTTATGTACATGTAGTGATAATAAAAATGTGATTTTTAATATGAACATCGTGTAAAGGATTGCGTTGAATTTCGGGCAAATCCAAGCCATTCAGAAATTCAGAAATGAAATGGCTGAGCGGAAACCCAAGTTGAGAACTCCTCACTTTTAATTTGTTTTCTAGTTTGAAATATATACTAGGATGCAAACGGTGCTTAGTAGCACTCGACCCCCGTCGTCCACGGACCATGGGTGACTTGTTTGTTTGATTGATGTGTTGTGAAAGTTGATTGTGTGATGTGGAATGGAATAAAATATTTTATAGTTAAAAATATAATTTTTAACGTTGATGTGAATAAAATAGATATTCATTTACAAATCAGAACTATTTGTTTATGTACACCTATTTGACTGACATAGAGTGGGACGATAAATTTTATACATCGCCCAACTACACAAATAAAAATGTGTTTGATTGATTGAAACCCCACACGGGTGTTGGGATGCTATTGACGTACACTAATCCCAATTGTTTAGTAGTATGTCGACCGATGGGTTGACAGACTGTTTAAGCGTTACTTATCTATATTTAATGCTTGTGCTGTTGTGCGGTGCACTTTGGATGATGGTTGATTATTTATCATTGCTATTACATACATGTGTTGTATGGAAATCCATATAATTAACATTATATGGTAATTGATTAGGCTTCATTCCAATTTGGAAAATAAAATAATATATATTCATGTGTTGTATAAAATATATATTCATGAGTTGAATAGAAGAAAATTCACGTGTTGAATAAAATATATATTCATTTGTTTAATAGAAGAAAATTCACGTGTTGAATAAAATATATATTCATGTGTTAAATAAAAGAAAATTCACGTGTTGAATAAAATATATATTCATGTGTTAAATAGAAGAAAATTCACGTTTTGAATAAAACATATATTCATGGGTTGAATAAAAGAAAATTCATGCGTTGAATAGAGTACATATTCATGTGTTGAATAAAATAAATATTCATGTGTTGAATAAAATATACATTCATGTGTTGAATAAAAGAAAATTAATGTGTTGAATAGAATAAATATTCATGTGTTGAATAAGATAAATATTCATGTGTTGAATAAAATATATATTCATGTGTTGAATAAAAGAAAATTAATGTGTTGAATAGAATAAATATTCATGTGTTGAATAAAATATATATTCATGTGTTGAAGAAAATATTCATTTGTTGAATAAAATAACGAAGTTATTGAAATATATAAAGCTGGGAAGGTTAGATTGATGCCATTTTGACGTGAACGATATTTATATCGATTTTATTCATTTTTATAATGAATATTGAAAAGGAATTGATTTCAAAATATAATATTTTGAAAATATTATTATTTATATATCGATGATATGGAATATTCAATTTTGACTAGAAATTGTGTAACAACCCGAATTTTTAATAACGTGTTAAGACAAGAATCGAGGCAGAATTAAATTTTAAAATAACAATCAAGCGAAACGGGTTGCGCCGTTGTGTTCATCTCGGAATTCTGGTTTGAAACGAGTCCGAAATTTTGTAAATCGGAGTCTGTATGACCGAGATATGGCCTCTAGAAGTTTCACGAAAAATCAGAAACGAAAACAGATTTTCGAATTTCAAAATTTATCCCCAAACGTACTGGACGGGAAATTTCCCGCCCAGCCCCAGGTCGACTGGGGAGTCGACCCCTCAGGGACCAGGTCGACTGCCCAGTCGACCTGGGTGTCGACCTGGGGGTCGACCTCCCTGGTCGGCCATCTTGGCTTGGTGCACCTGTTTGCTCCTTTGGGTCTGCTCAGCTTGCCTGTGACGAGATTTAAGGGTTCAGATCTAAACTAGGGTTAATCTAAGGGCCTAAACTAGTCCTAACTCCTATAAAAACACCCTAAGACCTAGCCTAATTCACTAAGAACCATCCTAACAGCTAAGTGCTGCCCAAATGTCTCTTAATCATGGCCTCCATCTCCAACTTCAAAGGCTTGAGCATTCAAACTAGATCCATGACAAAGGAGCAAGCTTTCTACATCAAATCAAGGAAGTAGAGCATCATCTCAACACAGTTCTACGACAAATGCTTGCTCATAATTCTCTAGCCACGCTTTGTAAGTTCTAGCTACTTTAAGATCTAAACGGTAGTTCTAATGTTGACATGGAATAAAATGAGATGAAACCTAAGTATGTTAGTCTATGTGAATCTAGTCTTGCCTCTTTCTTGAATCTATGACTTTGGGCTATTTCTTAGTGATTAAATCATGCCACTCATGTTGTGTTTGACTTAGTTTATCATGCAAGATTGAATTTTTACTTATGGAATGTTGGCATGAACCCTTAGAACCATTTGGCTTGTGGAACACTCATATGAACTTGACTTGGGGCTTATGCATGTAAAAGAACCTAAACCCCTCATGACCATTTACAAGCCTATGATGATGAACCTAGTGTTATGCTATCATACATGCTTGAGGCCAATCCTTTTATGCTATCATACATGCTTGAGGCCAATCCTTTTATGCTATCATACATGTTTGAGGCCAATCCCTTTATGCTATCATACATGATTTGAGGCCAATATGTTGTCATATTATTCCTACTATGTTGACTCGCTTTCACTTGCGTTGGGAATATGCCTTGGGTAGTACAGGCAAATGTGGGATGGGCTATGAAATTTAACATGAATTAAGTAATGGGACAATGGGCACAAGTGTAAAATGTGGATTTTTCGGAGCATAAATTTGACATGAACATGATAAGTAGGAAAACATGAAAGTGGCCAACTCGAGGTTGGGTTGAGTTTGTAGCATAAATCTGACCGGAACCGCCTGGCAAATCCAGTAGCTACAGACAATAGTACCCAATGTGAGAAGTTGGTCATATCGCGCTCAAAACCCGAGGTTAGACTAGGTTGTGGTGTAAAGCTGCCCGGACTCGCCCGGCGTAACCAGTAACCACAACAAAGTCTAATGTGAGTGGTTGAGGTGCATTAATTTACTTACTGCCACATGATAAGGTTAAGTTAGTTGACTAATGGCACTTAACCGATATGACATGAATTGGTAGGTTAAGTAAGACCGGACTAGATTACTTAAAGACACTTAACCATATAACATGATTAGCGGATGGGTTAGTTTAACCTAAGTGGGTTGATAACACCCGACTGGGATAACGAGATGCATGGTAGAGTTAAGTAAACCCACAAGAATGATACTTAACCATTATAAATACGACTAGTGGATGGGGTTAAGTTAACGTACACTTAACCAATCCGACTCGGTAATTTGATAGGGTTAAGTTAACTTACATTTAACCAATCCGACTTGATGATTTGATAGGGTTAAGTCACGAACCTCTTAAATATACTTAACCAATCCAACTCGATAATTTAATGGGGTTAAGTTAACCTACACTTAACCAATTTTCCTCGGTAATTTGATAGGGTTAAGTTAACCTATACTTAATCAATCTGACACGATAATCTAGGGTTAAGTCATGAACGTCTTGATATACTTAACCAACTTGATACATGGTTTGTAGGGCTAAGCCTTGAACTTGAATAATTAGCCAATTTTGACATGATTCGTAGGCGGGGTAAGTCATGAACTCGAATGACAACACTTAACCCATTAGACAAAACCCTAGCTTCAGCAGACTAAGTGGAAAATCGTAGTTAACAACGATAACGGGAAGGGAAACTAAGTGATAAACCTTAGTTAAGGATAACGAAGTAATAATTCTTAGTTAAGACAATTGAACCAGTTCATAGTTAGATGAGTAACCTGATACAGTAGGTCATCGTTTAAAACGAACACACGAGGAGGAGCGAATGTTTATCTGACTTAGATAAAGGCTCCAACGAACAGGGTAACGAAGCGGTAGCTTCAGGGTACGTGAGGGTACCCTTGATATCCCTCTGTGAGGTTGCAGATGATCCTCCTGGGCTCACAGAGGTTAAGGTCTGCGGTAGAAGAACCAAGGGTATGCCTTGGTTGCTGTGCGAGCAACATAAAGACTGGGGTGGATTAGCGTGGAGTCGGCGATATCTAGTTTAGCCCTGTGATAGCACGTCGTCGACTACCTACCATCTTTAGTCAATCATGTACGTATGCAGAAAGGCAGAGAACTCCCAACAAACCATATACTTACTATCTAGTTATGGGTGAGGTTGGCCAATAGGAAAGTGGGGCATGAATGGCCGGAGTATAGTTCTCGTGCATGATTTTCTTGGATTGCCTTTCAGTAGTTGAGGGAGGAGTCACGTGGGACCATAACCACCGGTAGAAAAACAGACCTTGATATCTGCATCGGCAGATAACCTAAAGCTCCCGACCGAGTCCTGTATTTCTTGATTAGCCCTGTCATGGGACTCGGATGGCACATTGAGATACATGTGCATCTAGACATGGAAAAACGATTCACGATACATACATGGGAAAAAGGGGCGTGGATGATGGTAGCGTAATCCCTAGTGGTTCTAGGTGGCTTAAACCCAAACCGAGTTACGAAAACGTTTAGTAGGTAGCGTAATCCCTAGTGGTCCTAGGTGGCATAAATCCTAGCTGAACATTCGAGAATTCATGGTAAGAAAATACAGCTAGATCAAGGGTGATAGTCCAAATGATTTCAAGGATAATGGAGCTACGTTGAAGTAGTATAGAACTACGTGAGGAAGCCCGTAGGATTTACGGCAAAGGACTAAACATATACATGGAAAGAAACATACGAGTTGAGAAAACCTACATTAGGTTGACATGGACCATTTCATTGGGCAAGGTACATTTTTTAGCTAACACATGATACGGGTTGGGATACTAGTACGGAAGGTGCAGGGCAAATATACTTGATAGGACCTTGGGGTGTTATACTCGATAGAACCTTGGGATGTTCTACTCGATAGAACCTTGGGATGTTAAACTCGATAGAACCTTGGGATGTTATACTCGATAGAACCTTGGGATGTTATACTCGATAGAACCTTGGGATCTTATACTTGATTCATAGTGACCGTAGTTTATCTTGATACAGTAGTTCATCCTGTTACGTTGGTTTAGCTTGTCTATCTTGTCATCATCCTGATGTTTACTTTCAGTTTATGCATGTCATGTTTCCTTTACCTGTTTTTATGCTGGAAGTAGATAGGACTTACTAGTCTTTATGACTGACCCCGTTTTCTTTCGCCTCTTTGTCTTCCGTTCCCCCCCCCCTCCAAGGTTTTCAGGGAGGAAATACTGTTATTTAGCTCGGACTTCTTCTGCTTCAAGGTCATCATGTATGGCTTGGATTTTTCTTGGCTATGGCTGCTTTACCGTTTTACTTGGGGAATATTTTATGACTGTGGTTTTATGCTTCTTTAACTATTGCAAGACAGGTTTCCAATGTAATGACTTTTAAAGGCATTTTGATGTAAAAGGTTTTAGACCTTATAATTTTATGAGGTAATGAAATTTGATTTTTCTTCCGCTGTTTTATTTGTTCTGTCTTGTAATATTTCTGTGCATGTTTACCTTGACAACGCCCCTCCAAAGCTAGTGCATTCCCTTGTGAGTGATCCTGGTGGAGGTGGGGTGTTACATTTGGTATCAGAGCAGAAAGTTACCAGACTGGGCAAAAGTTACTAAAACCTTCTGAAACTATTTTCAAAGCCATTTTACAAAGAAGCAATTTTCAAGAAAAGTTTTAAAGAAAAAGGCTATTCCCCAAAAAGCCATTAGCACTATCCTGTGATCAAATCTCTTTTCCTTTCTTTCCTCCACCTGTAGTCACAGTAGTTTTAACTGTGACTAATCCTTTTCCAGCTACATAAATGTTTTCCGTGCGATGGAGGAAGTTCTCAAGAGACTTGTTACTATGTTATACAAGAAAGGATAGGAGTGGTTAAGGCGAATGAGGCTCAGAACAAGAAGGTAGTTAAGTACTATAAGACAAGGACATGGGCAAAGAACAAGATCGTCGAGAGGGCAATTGTATGCTCTCACTACTAGCGTGCCTAAGAGGGGTGGTAACGTTTCTGGTAAAAGTTTAGATTTTCATTTCTATCATCCCGTTAGGACTTTTTTTTGTACATCGCATCCTTTTTAAATCCTGTTTCGATAGTTGGGTCCCTGCACCTTAGTACTAGCACAATAGAGGGTCCCGTTTTTGTCTCAAAACCTGTTGGGGGATCGTCCCATTTATTCATGACTTGTTTGGATTTGAGGACATCTATGACTTTTGGGAATAATGCTTATGTTTTTCAGCTACGGGTTGATTCTAGGAATAGAGTGGTTATCCAGTAAGGGTGCCATTCTCGGTTCTGAAAGGAGGGTAGTTAGACTCTTGACTTGGCACAGTAATACCCTCGAAGTCTCGTGTAAACTTTAGGGTTCTGTCATGATTGGTTACCTAGAATCTCTTGATGCATTTGTTGGTAATCCATTCTAGTAGTGTTCACCACTAAGGCGGATGGTTCATTTCACTTGTGCATGCGTTATGGAAATCACTCTAGTAAGTACACTTGGTAACATGGTTGGCATCTGTTTGCTTTCAAGAGATAGTTCTTCTGCATGAAATGCCGTATAGTGAGTAAATGATATCCAGAGTTCACTAGTGAATTTTGGAGAGCTTACATGAAACCATGTGTGCACGGATATGGTTGAGCCAAGTATACTAGAGGGAGAATAAGTAAAAGTGGAACGAGAGGCGACAATGAAGTGAGTTCCAGGCCATATTTGGAAATAGGAGTTAAGAGGCCACGAAATCATGAAGTTAAAGATGGTCAAAGCACAATGGAATTAAGCTCAAGGAAATGCGAATTAGAAGATTGAAGACAAGATATGCGCATCATATCTCTTTTTAAGAGCATATTCTTGATCCCTGTTTTCCTGTAGAGCTTACCTGCATGCTATCTTTTATGCATATCCTCTCGATCCTATTCTCGATCTTATTTCTGTTGCAAACTCCATAGAGGGTATGGCTCATCGGTTAATAATACATGTCAAGGTTTGAGGGTGTCTGTTAGGTTGACTAAACCTTTTGAGCTTTATAGGACATGGGTTGGGTTTAGAAATGGATTTCTTGTAATCCAAAAGGAGTTTATCTTGCTTATCTTCTCGGTCCTATCTTGAGGACCTTAGGTAGAACCCTGTGGATGTAAACAAGTATTCGAAAACATGTTATGATTGATATGGTTGCAAGTGGTTGCTCGTGGACGCGCGAATACACACTAGGCACTAGATCGGCGCAGTCACATTTCATATTTCATATTTCATATGTATACGTGTTTATACTTGTTTATGGATGAATTTGAATGTGTTATCATGTGAATATTGCATATGGATGAATGGTTGTGCACACATATAGTGTTTATGTGACTAGGACTATTTGCATACTTATGGATTCATGGCACTAAACATATTTTTCATTTAGAAGATCAATCAGGCCTGATCATTTGCATTACATAAGGAACATATACACACACTTTCTTCATATGTTCATACAACATTAGAAATCTTTTAAGGACAATGGTTGCTTGTGGATGATGTTTTGAGTAGATGGATGACGAATGGCAGGATACGTTCTTCCTAACTTGGAGATTTCGGGGACGAAATCCTTTAAGGTAGGGAGAATGTAACAACCCGAATTTTTAATAACGTGTTAAGACAAGAATCGAGGCAGAATTAAATTTTAAAATAAAAATCAAGGGAAACGGGTTGCGCCGTTGTGTTCGTCTCGGAATTCTGGTTGGAAACGAGTCCGAAATTTCGTAAATCGGAGTCCGTATGACTGAGATATGGCATCTAGAAGTTTCACGAAAAATCAGAAACGAAGACAGATTTTCGAATTTCAAAATTTAGCCCCAAACGGACTGTGCGGGAAATTTCCCGCCCAGCCCCAGGTTGACTGGGGAGTCGACTGGGGAGTTGACCCCCCAGGGACCAGGTCAACTGCCCAGTCGACCTGGGGGTCGACCTCCTTGGCCGGCCATCTTGGCTTGGTGCACCTGTTTGCTACTTTGGGTCTGCTCAGCTAGCCTGTGACGAGATTTAAGGGTTCAGATCTAAACTACGGTTAATCTAAGGGCCTAAACTAGTCCTAACTCCTATAAAAACACCCTAAGACCTAGCCTAATTCACTAAAAACCATCCTAACAACTAAGTGCTGCCCAAATGTCTCCTGATCATGGCCTTCATCTCCAACTTCAAAGGCTTGAGCATTCAAACTAGATCCATGACAAAGGAGCAAGCTTTCTACATCAAATCAAGGAAGTAGAACATCATCTCAACACCATTCTACGACAAATGCTTGCTCATAATTCTCTAGCCACGCTTTGTAAGTTCTAGCTACTTTTAGATCTAAACGGTAGTTCTAATGTTGACATGGAATAAAATGAGATGAAACCTAAGTATGTTAGTCTATGTGAATCTAGTCTTGCCTCTCTCTTGAACCTATGACTTTGGGCTATTTCTTAGTGATTAAATCATGCCACTCATGTTGTGTTTGACTTAGTTTATCATGCAAGATTGAATTCTTAGTTATGGAATGTTGGCATGAACCCTTAGAACCATTTGGCTTGTGGAACATTCATATGAACTTGACTTGGGGCTTATGCATGTAAATGAACCTAAACCCCTCATGACCATTGACATGCCTATGATGATGAACCTAGTGTTATGCTATCATACATGCTTGAGGCCAATCCTTTTATGCTATCATACATGCTTGAGGCCAATCCTTTTATGCTATCATACATGCTTGAGGCCAATCCTTTTATGCTATCATACATGTTTGAGGCCAATCCCTTTATGCTATCATACATGATTTGAGGCCAATATGTTGTCATATTATTCCTACTATGTTGACTCGCTTTCACTTGCGTTGGGAATACGCCTTGGGTAGTACAGGCAAACGTGGGATGGGCTATGAAATTTAACATGAATTATGTAATGGGACAATGGGCACAAGTGTAAAACGTGGACTTTGTCGTAGCCTAAATTTGACATGAACATGATAAGTAGAAAACATGAAAGTGGCCAACTCGAGGTCGGGTTGAGTTTGTAGCATAAATCTGCCCGGAACCGCCCGACAAATCCAGTAGCTACAGACAATAGGACCCAATGTGAGAAGTTGGTCATATCACGCACAAAACCCGAGGTTAGACTAGGTTGTGGTGTAAAGCTTCCCGGACCCGCCCGGCGTCACCAGTAACCACAACAAAGTATAATGTGAGAGGTTGGGGTGCATTAATTTACTTAATGCCACATGATAAGGTTAAGTTAGTTGACTAATGGAACTTAACCGATATGACATGAATGGGTTGGTTAAGTAAGACCGGACTTGATTACTTAAAGACACTTAACCATATAACATGATTAGCGGATGGGTTAGTTTAACCTAAATGGGTTGAAAACACCCGACTGGGATAACGCGATGCGTGGTAGAGTTAAGTAAACCCACAAGAAGGATACTTAACCATTATAAATACGACTAATGGATTGGGTTAAGTTAACCTACACTTAACCAATCCGACTCGGTAATTTGATAGGGTTAAGTAAACTTACACTTAACCAATCCGACTTGATGATTTGATAGGGTTAAGTCACGAACCTCTTAAATATACTTAACCAATCCGACTCGATAATTTAATGGGGTTAAGTTAACCTACACTTAAACAATTTTCCTTGGTAATTTGATAGGGTTAAGTTAACCTATACTTAACCAATCTGACACGATAATCTAGGGTTAAGTCATGAATGTCTTGATATACTTAACCAACTTGATACATGGTTTGTAGGGCTAAGCCTTAAACTTGAATACTTCGCCAATTTTGACATGATTCATAGGCGGGGTAAGTCATGAACTCGAATGACAACACTTAACCCATTAGACAAAACTCTAGCTTCAGGGGACTAAGTGGAAAATCGTAGTTAACAAGGATAACGGGAAGGGAAACTAAGTGATAAACCTTATTTAAGGATAACTAAGTAATAATTCTTTGACAAGACAATTGGACCAGTTCACAGATAGATGAGTAACCTAATACGGTAGGTCATCGTTTAAAACGAACACACGAGGAGGAGCGAATGTTTATCTAACTTAGATAAAGGCTCCAGCGAACTGGGTAACGAAGCGGTAGCTTCAGGGGACGTGAGGGTACCCTTGGTATCCCTCTGTGAGGTTGCAGATGATCCTCCTGGGCTCACAGAGGTTAAGGTCTACGGTAGAAGAACCAAGGGTATGCCTTGGTTGCTATGCGAGCAACCTAACGACTGTGCTGGATTAGCGTGGAGTCGACGATATCTAGTTTAGCCCTATGATAGCACGTCATCGACTACCTACCATCTTTAGTCAATCTTGTACGTATGCGGAAAAGGAGAGAACTCCCAACAGACCATATACTTGCTATCTAGTTATGGGTTAGGTTGGCCAATAGGAAAGTTGGGCATGGATGGTCGGAGTATAGTTCTCGTGCATGATTTTCTTGGATTGCCTTTCAGTAGTTGAGGGAGGGGTCACGTGGGACCATAACCACCGGTAGAAAAACAGTCCTTGATATCTGCGTCGGTAGATAACCTAAAGCTCCTGACCGAGTCCTGTATTTCTTGATTAGCCCTGTCACAGGACTCGGATGGCACATTGAGATACATGTGCATCTAGACATGAAAAAACGATTCATGATACATACGTGGGAAAAAGGAGCGTGGTTGATGGGTAGCGTAATCCCTAGTGGTCCTAGGTGGCTTATGTAACACCCCGCATTTTTAAGTATAATTAAAAATGAAATAAAATGTATGAAAATATGCTTATGATAGGTAAATAATGGTGATGCATAAGAAGAATTAATTAATACATGAAAGAGAAGAAAAATTAGTTCGATAACGGTGTGTGTAACGGAAAAGATAGTAAAATGAGGATAATTAATTTAAGAATCAGGAATTAGGTAAAATGGACATCACCATTGCGTTTCTCTCGAAATTTTACATGAAATAGAGTCTGAGTTTTCGAAAATAGGAGTCCGGATGAAGAAGTTATGGCCTGTAGAAGATTCAGAAGATTTCGCTCAGCACAGAACTGGGAAGGTCGACCTGGGGGCCAGGTCGACCAGGGGGTCGACCTCCCCCATGGGGGTCGACTATAGTGTAGACCTCCCCCCCCCCCACAGGTCGACCTGGTCGGCCTGTTTCGGTCCAGAACACGTTTTTGGAGCCCAAGGATGATTTTTGATGGTCCGGATTGGTTTTAGGGTTAATCTGATGGCTGAAATGAATTGCTACACCTATAAAAACAACCTAAGACCTAGCCTTCTCTACACACAATTCTATTCTGCTTCTTCTCTGCCTCTGTTCTAAATAAAAATAAAAATGGCGTCGCTACTCTGCTGGAATCAAAACTAGAAGCTAATCAACATCAACCTAAGCAACTCAATTCAAATTAGAGATTAAAGCTTCTGCAATGATTCTACAACAACTAAAGTTCTTTCTTTAATCCAATCAAGGCAAGTACAGTTATTTTCAGATATAAACGTTAATTTTGATTGTGACATGAATTGTAAATCTGAATCTGAGGTTATATCTATTCTGTTCTGTTTGGATCTATCTTATTTTGTATCTCTTTCCTCTTTCTGTTCTATAGCCAGGCTACCACGAGCCTGAGCCAATTTCATAAGAGATTAACATACGCTAAAATGTTTGGGACAATAAAATGAATGATGCATAAATTGGGCATGACCAATAGGTGACTAATTTGAGGAAAGAACATGGACTGTTGCCAGAACGTAAATCAAAGACATATGACTGGACATGTTATATTTATAACATAAATGGGTATTGAACATATGATTTGTGATAAAGAGAATATGGCTTAGGTATAAAGATTTACATGGGAGCAGGGTATCTATTAATGTAAGTAAACACCTAAGTAAGGGATCTTTGGGGATATATGACATGCATAGTAATCGATGGCTATATTTGGTATAAGTTATATATGGATCTTCTGTACTATGCAAGTTTAGTAAAAATTGAAACATATGATATATGGTAAATTATGACCATAGTCTGAGCTACGTAAATTTAATGCAAATATGGGATATATGATCATATTGTGAATCATGACTATTATTTATGCATGTGAACTTAGGCAAGATTTATAATTAGGCAAGATGGGTCAATGAAACCTTAAGGAATAATAAAATCTGTTATATTTGCCTAATTTAGTTCTGCTATATTTGCCTAATCTGCTAGTCTGTTACATTGCTTAATCTGCTAGCTCTGCTCTACTGCTTAGTCTGCTAGATTTGTTCATCTGCCAAATCTGTCATTTGTTAAGTCTGTTGAAAATGCTAAATCTGCTAAACTAAATCTGTTGAGATGCCTAATTTGTTATCTGCTAAATCTGCTAGTTTGCGTAATCTGCAGAATCCGTTAAGACGCCTAATCTGCGAAAATCTGTTATCTACTATATCTGTTAAGTTGAGATATTCAGTCTGTTATTGACATAATCTGAACTAGCTATGAATAATTGATATGTATATTAGGCGTGGGTATAAATGGTAAATCATTAATTAATTGGCCGTAAAGATAAACATGACTAACTCGAGGTTAGAATGAGTTTGCGGCGTAATTATGCCCGGAAACGCCCGACATATTCCAGTGGCTGCAAACAATAGTATCTAATGTGAGAAGTTAGTCATAACATGCTTGAAACCCGAGGTTAGACTCAGTTTGCGACAGAAACCTGCCTGGAACCAACCGGCCTAACCAGTAGCCGCAAACGGTCAGTCTAATGTGAGAGGTCTGGGCATAAATATTTAATTAATGAAAATCTGAAATAAATATGATGTCTAAAACGTGCTGGGCGGATAGGGTTAAACCCACTAGACTGATGAATTTAATAAATCTGTTCCGTGAATCTATAGGCCCAATTACAAAGTTAGACAAATCTGTAAGTCTGTTAATCTGTAACTAGTTAATCCGTAAGCCGGTTAATCCGAACATCTGATCCGTTAGTCTGAAAACCTGTTAACTTGATTGTCTGATCTGTGAACTAGTTAAATCTAAATTTTGTATGTCTGAAACTTGTAGACAAGTTAAGCTGAAATCTGTTAGTCTAGGGGCACAAGGTTAGGAGGGGAATTACTTCTGTCGTCTGTTGTTTGGGACCCATGTTAGTCAGTAACCCTTTCTGGTATCAAAACTTTGACCCAACAGTAAGTAGGGTCTGGGCACGCTTACTGAACTAATTATAAGCGGTTCATTCTGATAATGGCGAGGGGTGTTGATGGTGCATTCCAACCGGGTCATGTGCGTGCATGGATCCCGGTCTGCCTCTGAGGATGTAAGACGCCGTGACATCTGTAAATAGGTATGTGCCAATTGGTTGTCACTTTAGGGAGTGATACACCCTACTGTGGGACTGACACAGGATATTTATGTATTAGGGAGCCGATCGCTTGGGGTAGAGTTTTAGGGTACACTTAGTTATGTCTGTTTCTGTTGGTACCGTATGTTTCTGTTGGGTGGTAACACCTGTCTGTTTCTGCGTGGTACCGTCTGTTCGGGTGGTAAAGGCCCATTACTAGTGTACACCTAATTCTACATTCTGTTTCCGTAGGGATTAATCAGTTTCTGCTTCTGTCTGTTTCTGATCGGGTAGTAAAGGCCCATTATTAGCATTTTGTTTCTGTTAAATTATTATGTACCCGTTTCTGTTTCAGTTCAGACATTAGGGTGACACCTACTTCTGTTATACTAGTATTTGTGCAGAGAAGTGTAAAACAATAGCTTATATCATTCTGTTCTTCTGTCATACCTGTTACAGTTATCTCTCATCCAGTTTTATTTTCATGTCATGTTATTATTATTTGTTCATAACAGAAAATCACTGGACTTGCCAGACTTTTTGTCTGACCCTTGTTGTTTCGCCTCTTTTCTTCCGTTTCCCCCCCAGGTTATCCAAGGAGGGAATACTTTAGCTTGATCCAGATTTCTTCTGCTTGAAGTGCTTAAAGTATGGCTTGGCTCTGTATAGCTTCCGTTCTATGGGGATTATGATTTTAAACTATGCATTCTGAAGGCTTTTGTACAAGACTGATATTTTTTACTTGAATTCTGATAATGTGATTTGAAAGGATGTAACCAAGTTTATTTCGGTTTCACTTGAAATAAAGTTATAATTTTTTCAAGTACCATTCTATCTGTCTTGTAAGTTTCTGTTATGTTCACTAAAATGCTCCACCAAAGTTAAAGCATTCCCTTTGTGAGTGACCTTAACGGAGGTGGGGTGTTACACTTGGTCTCAGAGCTAAAGGTTACCAGATTAGATAAAAAGTTTTTGAAAACTATTTTCAAAAAAAAAGTTTTGAAACGAAGTATTTTAAAAAATAAAGCTTATTTTTGAAAAACGTAATCCCCAAAAGCCATATATCTACCTTTTAATCCTCTGTTTGAATCTTTGTTTCCTTCTTTCTCAGGGGCTCCCGGCTTTCTGGGAGGTAACCTCATCGCAGCATGGTTCTGCAGGCTTGATAAGACTACGACACCGGTCGAAGGTCAAATGAACGCCCGACTTCCATATGTAGCCATATTAATCTCGCCTACGTCTAATTTTCTTTCGAGCTTTGTAGGATTTTCCGTGCGATGGAGGCAGCTTTCAAGGGACTTGTCAAATAATAAAGACGAGAATGAGGGAGATTAGCTAAGGAGCACAACCCAAGGATGAGAAACTCATGGATATGGACTTGGTTCACAAAGGAGGCGAAAAAGGAAACACAAAAGAAGGAAGAAAAGTCTGATGATAAAGGAGGAGAAATGTGCTTTAATTATGGAAGCTTGACTCATCTAAACAAGGATTGCCAAAAGAGGAAGGACACTCACTTCAACTGTGGTGAGATGGGACACTTCACTAGGGACTGCCCGAAGAAACGGGGGCAAGGACAGAGGACATGACCTACTTCGGGAAGGCAGGCGAATGCTCTCATAGTTGGTGGATAGGATATAAGTAGGAAAATTTCCGTAGAGAGTTTAGTTTCCTTCTCTGATTATTGAGTTAGAACTCTTTCTGATTATGGCATTCTGATTCTGTAGTCGAGTCTCTACGCTTTAATACTAGTCTTGTTTCTGATCTGGTTATAGTCTCAAACCCCATAGAGGTTACGACTCATCTGCTGGTGATAGGTTGGGGTTTGAGGGATATCTGTGTTAGGCGTCAAGTATCATGCTTAACTTCCTAAGAGCCATTAGGGAACCTGATCTGTACCAGTAGTCTGTAAATATCTGAATACTTCCGATAAGATTTCCAGTTTTGACATTGTCTAAAGAGGGTAATCCTCTGGGTGTCAATTTGATGTTGGTTTCCGTCTTCGGGGCCGATACATAGGACCCATGCCTAATGGGAACCAAGTTTTTGTTCTATCTGTACTCGCTTCCATCATTCGACTGTATCCTATCGATCGAATCTTGGAACATTAGGTAGAAACTAATGGGTGTAAACATGTGTTTGAGACATGTTATGTTTGATGGTTGCAAGTGGATGCAAGTGGTTGCTAGTGGTTGCCCGTGGATGCATATACACACACTAGGCACTAGATCGGCTCGAAAACACTCTCATACTGCATATGGATGTGTGAGCATTTTAAATTTTTGTGGATGCAAAATGATTAACTCATCACATGGATGTTGCACATGACTGAATGGTTGTGCACTCATATAGAAATGATATGTATCAAGTAGTAAAATTGCATACATGTTGGACTCATGGCACTGGCATAATTCGCATTAAGGAGGTCAACTGAATCAGTGGACCGCCTGATCTTGGCATTAGACAAGGAACATATACACACACTTCTTGCATATGTTCATACAGCATTAGAAATCTCTTAAGGACAATGAATGCCTGTGATTGGTGATTGAGTAGATGGATGGTTGGATGGTAGGACACATTCTTCTTAACTTGAAGATTTCGGGGACGAAATCCTTTAAGGAAGGGAGAATGTAACACCCCGCATTTTTAAGTATAATTAAAAATGAAATAAAATATATGAAAATATGCTTATGATAGGTAAATAATGGTGATGCATAAGAAGAATTAATTAATACATTAAAGAGAAGAAAAATTAGTTCGATAACGGTGTGTGTAATGGAAAAGATAGTAAAATGAGGATAATTAATTTAAGAATCAGAAATTAGGTAAAATGGACATCACCATTGCGTTCCTCTCGAAATTTTACATGAAATAGAGTCCGAGTTTTCGAAAATCGGAGTACGGATGAAGAAGTTATGGCTTGTAGAAGATTCAGAAAATTTCGGTCAGCACAGAACTGGGCAGGTCGACCTGGGGGTCGACCTCCCCCTTGGGGGTCGACTATAGTGTCGATCTCCCCCCCCCCCCCTACAAGTCGACCTGGTCTGCCTGTTTCGGCCCAGAACACGTTTTTGAAGCCCGGGGACGATTTTTGATGGTTCGGATTGGTTTTAGGGTTAATCTGATGGCTGAAATGAATTGCTACAACTATAAAAACAACCTAAGACCTAGCCTTCTCAACACACAATTCTATTTTGCTTCTTCTCTGCCTCTGTTCTAAATAAAAACAAAAATGGCATCGCTACTCTGCTGAAATCAAAACAAGAAGCTAATCAACATCAACCTAAGCAACTCAATTCAAATTAGAGATTAAAGCTTCTGCAATGATTCTACAACAACTAAAGTTCTTTCTTTAATCCAATCAAGGCAAGTACAGTTATTTTCAGATATAAACGTTAATTTTGATTGTGACATGAATTGTAAATCTGAATCTGAGGTTATATCTGTTCTGTTCTGCTTTGATCTATCTTATTTTGTATCTCTTTCCTCTTTCTGTTCTATAGCCAGGCTACCACGAGCCTGAGCCAATCTCATAAGAGATTGACATACGCTAAAATGTTTGGGACAATAAAATGAATGATTCATAAATTGGGCATGACCAATAGGTGATGATTTAAGGAAAGAACATGGACTGTAGCCAGAACGTAAATCAAAGACATATGACTGGACATGTTATATTTATAACATAAATGGGTATTGAACATATGATTTGTGATAAAGAGAATATGGCTTAGGTATAAAGATTTACATGGGAGTAGGGTATCTATTAATGTAAATAAACACCTAAGTAAGGGATCTTTGAGGATATATGACATGCAGAGTAACCGATGGCTATATTTGGTATAATTTATATATGGATCTTCTGTACTATGCAAGTTTAGTAAAAATTGAAACATATGATATATGGTAAATTATGACCATAGTCTGAGCTATGTAAATTTAATGCAAATATGGGATATATGATCATATTGTGAATCATGACTATTATTTATTTATGTGAACTTAGGCAAGATTTGTAATTAGGCAAGATGGGTTAATGACACCTTAAGGAATAATAAAATCTTTTATATTTGCCCAATTTAGTTCTGCTATGTTTGCCTAATATGCTAGTCTGTTACACTGCTTAATCTGCTAGTTCTGCTCTACTGCCTAGTCTGCTAGATTTGTTCATCTGCCAAATCTGTCATCTGTTAAGTCTGTTGAAAATGCCAAATCTGCTAAACTAAATCTGTTGAGATGCCTAATTTGTTATCTGCTAAATCTGCTAGTTTGCGTAATCTGCTGAATCCGTTAAGACGCCTAATCTGCGAAAATCTGTTATCTACTATATCTGTTAAGTTGAGATATTCAGTCTGTTATTGACATAATCTGAACTAGCTATGAATAATTGACATGTATATTAGGCGTGGGTATAAATGGAAAATCATTAATTAATTGGCCGCAAAGATAAACATGGCTAACTCGAGGTTAGAATGAATTTGCGGCGTAATTCTCCCCGGAACCGCCCGACATATTCCAGTTGCTGCAAACAATAGGTTCTAATGTGAGAAGTTAGTCAGAACATGCTTGAAACCCGAGGTTAGACTCAGTTTGCGACAGAAACCTGCCCGAAACCAACCGGCCTGACCAGTAGCTGCAAACGGTCAGTCTAATGTGAGAGGTCTGGGCATAAATATTTAATTAATGAAAATATAAAATAAATATGATGTCTAAAACGTGTTGGGCGGATAGGGTTAAACGCACTAGGCTGATGAATTTAATAAATTTGTTCCGTGAATCTATAGGCCCAATTACAAAGTTAGGCAAATCTGTAAGTCTGTAAATCTGTAACCAGTTAATCCATAAGCCTGTTAATCCGAACATCTGATCCGTTAGTCTGAAAACCTGTTAACTTGATTGTCTGATCTGTGAACTAGTTAAATCTAAATTTTGTATGTCTGAAACTTATAGACAAGTTAAGCTGAAATCTGTTAGTCTAGGGGCACAAGGTTAGGAGGGGAATTACTTCTGTCGTCTGTTGTTTGGGACCCATGTTAGTCAGTAACACTTTCTGGTATCAAAACTTTGACCCAACAGTAAGTAGGGTCCGGGCACGCTTACTGAACTAATTATAAGCGGTTCATTCTGGTAACGGCGAGGGGCGTTGATGGTGCGTTCCAACCGGGTCATGTGCGTGCATGGATCCCGGTCTGCCTCTGAGGATGTAAAACGCCGTGACATCTGTAAATAGGTCAGTGCCAATTGGTTGTCACTTTAGGGAGTGATACACCCTACTGTGGGGCCGACACGGGATATTTATGTATTAGGGAGCCGATCGCTTGGGGTAGGGTTTTAGGGTACACTTAGTTCTGTCTATTTCTGTTGGTACCGTCTGTTTCTGTTGGGTGGTAACACCTGTCTGTTTCTGCGTGGTACCGTCTGTTCGAGTGGTAAAGGCCCATTACTAGTGTACACCTAATTATACATTCTGTTTCCGTAGGGATTAATCTGTTTCTGCTTCTGTCCGTTTCTAATCGGGTAGTAAAGGCCCATTATTAGCAATCTGTTTCTGTTAAATTATTCTGTACCCATTTCTGTTTCAGTTTAGACATTAGGGTGACACCTAATTTTGTTATACTAGTATTAGTGCAGAGAAGTGTAAAACAATAGCTTATATCATTTTGTTCTTCTGTTATACCTGTTAAAGTTATCTCTCATCCAGTTTTATTTTCATGTCATGTTATTATTATCTGTTCATAACTGAAAATCACTGGACTTTCCAGACTTTTTGTCTGACCCTTGTTGTTTCGCCTCTTTTCTTCCGTTTCCGCCCAGGTTATCCAAGGAGGGAATACTTTAGCTTGATCTGGATTTCTTCTGCTTGAAGTGCTTAAAGTATGGCTTCGCTCTGTATAGCTTCCGTTCTATGGGGATTATGATTTTAAACTATGCATTCTGAAGGCTTTTGTACAAGACTTGTATTTTGTACTTGAATTCTGATAATGTGATTTGAAAGGATGTAACCAAGTTTATTTCAGTTTCACTTGAAATAAAGTTATAAAATTTTAAAGTACCATTCTATCTGTCTTGTAAGTTTCTGTTCTGTTTACTAAAATGCTCCACCAAAGTTAAGGCATTCCCTTTGTGAGTGACCTTAACGGAGGTGGGGTGTTACAGCTTAAACCCAAACCGAGTTACGAAAACGTTTCGTAGGTATCGTAATCCCTAGTGGTCCTAGGTGGCATAAATCCTAGCCGAACATTCGAGAATTCATGGTAAGAAAATACAGCTAGATCAAGGGTGATAGTCCAAACGATTTCAAGGATAATGGAACTACGTTGAAGTAGTATAGAACTACGTGAGGAAGCCTGTAGGATTTACGGCAAAGGACTAAACATATACATGGAAAGAAACATACGAGTTGAGAAAACCTACATTAGGTTGACATGGACCATTTCATTAGGCAAGGGACATTTTGTAGCTAACACATGATACGGGTTGGGATACTAGTACGGAAGGTGCAGGGCAAATATACTTGATAGAACATTGGGGTGTTATACTCGATAGAACCTTGGGTTGTTATACTCGACAGAAACTTAGGATGTTATACTCGATAGAACCTTGGGATGTTATACTCGATAGAACCTTGGGATCTTATACTTGATTCATAGTGACCGTAGTTTATCTTGATACAGTAGTTCATCCTGTTACCTTGGTTTAGCTTGTCTATCTTGTCATCATCCTTATGTTTACTTTCAGTTTATGCATGTCATGTTACCTTTACCTGTTTTTATGCTAGAAGTAGATAGGACTTACCAGTCTTTATGACTGACCCCGTTTTCTTTCGCCTCTTTGTCTTCCGTTTCCCCCCCAGGTTTTCAGGGAGGAAATACTGTTATTTAGCTCGGGCTTCTTCTGCTTCAAGGTCATCATGTATGGCTTGGATTTTACTTGGCTATGGCAGCTTTACCGTTTTACTTGGGGAATATTTTATGACTGTGGTTTTATGCTTCTTTAACTATTGCAAGACAGGTTTCTAATGTAATGGCTTTTAAAGGCATTTTGATGTAAAAGGTTTTAGACCTTATAATTTTATGAGGTAATGAAATTTGATTTTTCTTCCGCTGTTTTATATGTTCTGTCTTGTAATATTTCTGTGCATGTTTACCTTGACAACGCCCCTCCAAAGCTAGTGCATTCCCTTGTGAGTGACCCTGGCGGAGGTGGGGTGTTACAAATTGAATAGGAAGTTGAAATCGTTTTGAAAACGAATTTAAAACGGTTTATAAAATACGTTTTGAAAGGAAATCGACGAAATATATATACATACATACATACATACATACATATATATATATATATATATCATGGCCTGAATAGAACGCGCCGCGCTGCGGCAGTTCGCAAATTTCGACTATTGACTTCGAATGGACATTACGGGAGATCCGACCGTCGGATTCTCCTAAAACCGGAACCGTTGGATTCATATCAAAACGAGCTTTCTAACGAATATTAGAGATTTGAAATCTAACGGTTGGATTTGGAATTATGTCCAAATCAAATTTGGAAAAGGTCGCTGTAAGTGCAGTTCGATGGCCATTGATGGAAATCGACTGTACGGGCCTTGATAAAGTTATTAAAAATAGTAATAATTTGTGTAAAATCGTAAGAAATGATTTGGAAAGAATTGGGATGAATAACTCCATATTTGAAAAGATAAAAATAGATTTTTATAGAAATGAACTAGTTTTGAACTAGAATTGTAATCCCATTTATTTTTAAAATAAATAAAGTGGATTTGAAATGGTTTTGAAAATAACCAGAATTTCCAATATATAAAGTGGAAATGGATTTGAATCGAAATTGTCTTTGGAATATTTTGATGTTGGATTTCGTGATTATACAGATATTGTTATGGAAATTTGAAAGATATATTTATATCATTATTTCCAATACGATATTTGTTGGTCGTAGAATTTGATATTGAATATAAGCCGATATATTTTCTATTCAGAGCCTTGTATTTAATATCAAATGGGATTTGGGTTTGTCGTGAATGGTGTCTTCATTAACACTGTTCTTAAACCCAGTTTAGAAACAGATTAAATCTTTTTATTTAGATTTAATGAAGTATACCAATTAAATGGTATTTAATTGGAATTGAATTTGAATTGATTTTTTGGTTTATCGTGAACCGTGTTTTAGACAACATTGGTTCTTTAACCTAGTTAAAGACAGGATATGGTTTCGTAAGTTAAACAATCATTCATATGATTTTTTGGAAGATTAAAACCAAGTTTTGTTTTAATGAATCTTTAATTAGATTGAAATAATCGGGAATGGAGTATCATCAGTTTTGCTCCAGGTGATAGTTAAATCTTTAATTAGATTTAAACATGAAATGGTAATTGAATTTACCGATAACTCCATGGTGTTAGATTTGAAGTATGACCGGTTTTACTTTATGGGATGAATAGGTTGGGATTGGGAAATAAAATAAATGGTTACCTCGGTGTGGTTCGTTAATCCCGACTAATTTGAATAGATATTCAAAAGAAGATTAAAGAATAAATTTAGAGAATTTATCTTTGGTAAAATTAATGGGAACCTTTCCCAAAGTATAAGAATATTTGAATAAAAGAATATTCTAAACTGGAATGAGTTGTATGTTGTGTTTGTGTAACACTTGTTTATTATATACGCGAGTTATTCAGAAACACCGGGTTTATCCCATTCTGAATAACTGATTCGACGATGTGTCGAGGATGAAGATGGTGGTCGAAGACCAGAGGTCTTCACATCGTTTGGATAACTACTGATGATCTTGATTGGGATGTACACCCAAGAAGAGGGAATCGGTTGGTGATCGTCCAGACGTACAGGGAGATTGATGGATATGCAAGGTACAAGGGGCCTCCGGTTTCGTTCAGACCCAGAACGAACTTGTAAATGTACTGTGTGTCTGACATTGTATTTTATTCTGTGTGATTGATTTATATTAAATATACATCTGTTTGGCGGCAGAGAATTTATTCTCTTGCTTAACGCCCTTCTCTAAGACGTACTAGCTTAGAGGTTATATATTGATGGATATCAATCGCATGGAGTGAACTGCCTATGTGGCATGCCTAAGTGGCAAATGATCAAGGATTTTGTTGAAAAGAAAAGTCTTGTGGTTGATGATCAAAGCACGAACTATGTGGCATAGCTTTGTGTAGCGTTGATTCGCAAGCCTCACACCCCGTTGTGAACCAGAAATGAGAGACGACCTCAGGGAGGGCATGCGTTTCCTTCTAGCTAGGGTGGTGTCAGTGACCTACCCGCCCTGACATTTATATTATTTTCACCTGTATGGTTGTTGGATTGCGAGGAGCCTCGGATATATCGGTGACTATGTGGAGCCGATGGAGTCATTTTGCTCATTTACGCCCCTAAGGGCGGGGAAACACAATGTTCAGGCATAATAATCCACATCGGTGGACCGGCCCTGAAGATCCATAGGGCAGTTGTGGTTTTTCCTGAGACATGGGCTAGATTGTCTCGAAGCGGTGAGGACGATCCCTAGACTCGGTTCATAGATGGAAATCAAACTTCCAATACGTGACTTTGCGGTTTTGATTGTAGAGCCTAGTATTGGCGGCATGATATATGGTACCCATGTCGTCTATGATTGATACTTATGATTGAAGTTGTTTTATACACTATGCACTTACAATAGTATCAAATGATTTGTTTTAACGTACCAAACATGTTTGGCTATTAAAAGGGAAAACCCTATCCTCCGGCTTGCGTTGCATTGTGTGATGGGACCTGGGTCTCATAATAGCTTCATTTTTCCAAAAAGCATTGCGCTATTTTGTTATTTGCACTGGTATTCTTGGAAGGGAACCCGTTCCGTGTTATACGGTGTGGTCCCTTGATATATCTGGTTTAATGTAAAGTTTTAAATAACTGTTTTAGTTCTCACAGCAGTCACATGATTGACCTGGAGTTTATTGTTTTAACCTAAACTCTGAGTGCCCCTATTTTCCACACGGGCATCTAGTAGTTTTGGTTTTGCAGATTATATTAACAGGAACCTGGTTTACAGCTGGAATGATATCCGGAAAGCTCTGTATCCGTATATCTCTTTCAGTTGTGTATTGTATTATTTTTCCATAGCAGTAATGTATTTAAATCTCTAATATTTATCTAATGTATAATATTTATTCGTACTTTGTATATTCTTGTATTCTGATGGAATTGTTGTAATAAGCAATGAAACAGTAACGAATCGCATTCTATGCATCGCAGGATCGTAGAATATTTATTTCTTTCACATACGAAGTCGTATGGTCATGTAACTTTGGGAGATGACTATTGGAGTCATTTCCCCTGTTCATGATTTTTGCCGATTTTTAAATGACTATTTTGCGCCTAGCTGATCTTGTTTTGGCCATAACTTTTGATTAGAAAGGAGTTTTGACCTGAAACAACTTCCATTGGCTCCGGATGATGGTTTACAATTCGGTAGAGTGGTCACATTAGCCAAACGGACTCGCCGTTTGGGAGATATGATTGAAACAAGTTTTAGAAGGTGAAAAACTGCTTAACCGGGCCAAATGAGGTGATTAGTAAATGGGCCCATAACCCATTTTGGGATTAAGGTTATGGGGAGGCTGAAATGAGTTAGGTTTTCATTTCATTTCAGTTTTCTAGCCACCATTTACCTCCTAAGAACCCTAATAATGGCCTCCAGCATCTAAAACATCCCTAAATCACTTTCTAATTGAAGATTTGGCTTAGCAACATCAAATTGAGGCTAATTAGCATAGAGATTGAGATAGGGCTGCTGTATTGCATTGGGAACAGTGCCAAACAGAGAATTATTTTAGATTTGGTATTTTATTTAAGGCCAAGGTGAGTGATTTGCATAGTTCCTCACTAATTATGGTTAATTAAGGGTATTTAGTGTTAATTAGCGAATTTAAACATGATTAAAATCTGGAAAAATATTAATAAATTTCGAAATATTGTTTTAGACCTCTGTTAGAAGTTTGGGTTAATTTGGTTAAGTTTTGGTAATCATATAATTAGTTTTTCTTAAGCATGCTTAAGGGAAAATATGGGATTTTGGCTATGTTTGATCCGTTTAACCTTGTCATATTGTTGTTTTGGTGTTTATAGTTGATTCTATTTGTCTCTATGACTGTATGGTATGCTTTGTGATTGATTAGAACAGGTAGAATGGTCGAAAACGCCGTTGTATGGCGTAAAACAGTCGCTGGAAAGTCGCATGAAATGTGCAGGGTTTCAAACCGGATTGGATCGGATTATTGGGCTCGGATCGGATAGGAGAACCGGGCAAGTGGACTCGATTCGGGGTGGAACTCAGCATAAGCGGCTTGGCAAGAAGGAAGGCCATTTGCTTAGAGTTGGAGTTGGGCAGGGGATCGGATCGGAGAGACCAACAGGGGATCAGATCAGAAGCAAGGGCGTGGAGATTGGATCGGACTAGAGCCATGGAGCCGGATCGGATCGGAGGACCAAGCTTGGATCCGGAGTTGGAGCGAAGCACCGAGTCTGATCGAGACATCTAGGAGGGAGCAACCACCGAGCCGAACGCAGGCAGAGGCATCCGAACTGAACCGATGAGGATTGGAGCACTATGCACAACCGACCCGAACCGGATTGGAGCTGCGATTACGCGATGACTTTTCTGAAGACCAACTCCAATTCGACCAAAACCCGAGATGCAAATGAAGTCCAAATAGGAAGTAGAGCTCAGGATCCAGTTGGGAACCAACGAGTTAACTTCATGAGTTGGGCTTTTCTACGAGACGTGTGCTAAGGAGATGTCGATGTCTACAACTTTGGATCACTATGTGTAGGGGGTATGTGAACGGATTCCGGGCCACCGTGGCCTAGGTATGACTAAAGAGCTATAGACCAATGAAGTGGGGTCATTTGTAAAGATGTGGTCATGACTCCATGAGGCAAGCTTGGTAGTAGCAGTAGTTGTACAAGTCGAACTCAGTCACTACTTTGGTGGGTCTAGTGATTGACAGTGGTGGACATCGTATGCTTTACGCACCGAGTGAGAGATGTGAGGATGGTTTCTATGTTTGATTTGTTTGCCATCATTACGACATGCACACCCCCACCCCCGTTATCTTTACACCAACTGTTCAGTGGCACCTTAGAGTATTGTACGGTATGTATTGCTAAATCTTTGGTTGTAGGTCCAGGTTCAGGTATGGTTTAGTATACCTGTTATTGTTCTGTTTAGCTGCTTATCGCTCATACCAGACTTTTTGCCTGACCCAGAGTTTTATGTCTCTTCTTATTACTCTGGGTGCTCTCACGAGCAGACTAGAAACAGGTTAGGTGGTATGCATGAGTAGCTGTATCGAAGACGAGCAGGAGGCTTCCACGTATGATACATATATATAGATATTCTCCCTGTGTTGCTGCGGTCACAACTTTGGGCATTAGTGGTGTACCTTTTTTTTTAAGAGACAGTAATTTGGAAAGTTGTAATAACCTGTATTTGGATTTCCACTACTCTGATGATGATGTTGATGTTGGTTTTAGTTATCAGCTTATGCACTGTCTCGCCTGTTTTATGTCAAGTACATTATTATTATATTTTGTTCCGTGCGCTGTGAGACATTCTACAGATTTTCGATTAGTTCGTTCTCTTCTTTCCTTTCTTTGGCGATCGTTCTATGCTAGTCGGGCATGTGTACAACGCACTTTTGGAGGAAATGCCGGCTGGTGCGAGGTGGGACGTCACACTTGGTATCAGAGCTCTAGGTTGCGTAGTTAACCTAGGAAAAGACACCAGGGAGAGATAATACGTATATGAGAGCGCGTATTTGTGAATAATTTGGTTTTCAAAAGCTATAAATATACTATTAGTATAGTTAAGGATGAAGTCGCACTGCACTGGCACCACTATGGAGATGGTTAATCGTTTTCTCTTTACAGATTGAACGATGAGCCGATATGCAAGGTGTACCGGTAGAGGAGACAATAACGGGAACGCTGCTGACATGAGGATGATGTTTACTTACCTCATGAGAGAGATGCTTAGGGATGTGCAGGGGGCAGCTCCCAATGCTGGTAATGGTGGTGGTCCAATAGTGCAGGCGCCTAGGGCCGATTTCGCCAAGCTGAACAAGGATTATATTAGTTTTGGTAGGTAGTCGTTCCATGGAACGGAGTCGGCTACGGATGTTCAAGACTGGTTGGATAGCTGTGAGCGTATCTTCGAAGATTATGGTATCGAGGATGCGATGAAGAGAAGGCTAGCATCTCGTCAGCTGCAAGGATGGGCAATGATTTGGTGGAATGCTATAAAGGCAGCTACTCCCGAGGATCAGATTACTTGGGATCAGTTTAAGGTTCGCTTTAGCGATAAGTTCATTCCAGCGGCTCAGAAGTCAGTGCTGTTTAAGAAATTCTTGGAACTCAAGCAGAATGGCAGAGCTATCTCGGAGTATATTGCCGAATTCGACACTTTGTCGAAATATGGGTTATCCCTAATAGATACTGCCGAGAAGAAGAACGTGAAGTTCATAACTGGCTTGGATCAGTACATGGGGGAAAGGCTTATTAACCACATCGATGAGACGTTTGAATCGATTGTGGGGAAAGCATTGATGTCAGAGAGTCTTTACCCAAAGTCGAAGATTGAGGTCGCATCTGCAGAGGAGCCAAAACCGCAAGTAAGCGGTGGAGGCAAGAATGGTTCTCAGAATAAGAGAAAGTATAATCAGACCAAGGATGACCAGAAGAAAAGAATAAGAAGGATGTTGAGTGGTTCAGCTGTGGTAAGAAGGCCCATTATGCTAGTAATTGTTGGGCCAAACCAGCGGATAGGAAGTGCTTCAACTATGGCCAAGTGGTACATCACAAGGACAAGTGTCTGCAACCCCCTAAAGAAAAGCAGATAGTGAAAGCATATGCCCTTAATGCCATTCCTTCTTCGTCGAATGCCCCAACTGCAGTGGAGAAGGGAAAGAATGTCGTCATTCAAGGTATGCTTTCTGTTTATGACGTTCCTATTAGAGTTTTTTTTTGATACCAGAGCTTCCAGTTCTTTCATATCCAGTGACCTGGTAGATAGGTTGGGATTGGAGCCCGAAATTGTCGATAGACCTTTAGTAGTGACGAACCCGATTGGTAGTTCGACTAACCTTAGAATGATTTGTCGTAATGTGGTCTTATCGAGTCATGGATGCATGTTTGTTTGTGATTGCTTTGTTTTGGGCTTTACTGAGTTTGGAATTATTTTGGGAGTCGATTGGCTCCAAAGCTACGGGGTGGTGGTAGACTGTGAGGGCTTTTTGGTGACAGCTAGAGCGGATGATAGGCAGAGGGTATTGTTTGGTGGTCTACCTAGTGATGGGGAAATGGCTAGTTTTCTAAATTCCCTTGACATCCTGGATAGTGAGTTGTCAGGTTTGTCCGTGGTTGGCCAGTATCCGGACGTCTTCGAAGAAGTGACCGGGCTTCCACCACACCGAGAGATTGAGTTCCATATTGATTTAGTAAAAGATGCCAGACCTATAGTGATGCCACTTCGTCGTATGGCACCAAGGGAGCAGCGAGAGCTCGGGGTGCAAGTCAGCGATCTTTTGAAGAAGGGATTTACCAGAAGGAGCGTTTCTAAATGGGGAGCACCAGTTGTGTTTGCTACCAAGGCCGATGGTTCCCTTCGATTGTGTGTAGACTACCGCAAGTTGAATAAGGTGACGAGGAATAAAAAGTATCCTCTACCACGGATATATGATTTGTTTGATCAGTTGAGTGGCGCAAGAGTATTCTCTCAGTTGGATCTCGCGATAGGTTTTCACCAGCTTAGAGTGGAAGCTGAGAGTATAGCTAAAATGACATTTCGGACACCGTCTGAATTTTATGAGTGGTTGGTCATGCCATTCGGGCTGACCAGTGCCCCAACATATTTTATGGATCTTATGAATAGGGTATTCAGAGATCAGTTGAATAAGTTTGTTCTTGTGTTCGTAGACGATATACTTGTTTATTCGAGGATAGAGGAAGAACACAAGGAACATTTGAGGATAGTGATGGAGGTGTTGAGAAAACACCAATTGAAATCAAAGTTCTCTAAGTATCACTTCTGAAGGAGGGAAGTGAGATTCTTGGGCAATGTTGTTTCAGAGAATGGTATTGCCGTGGATCCTGCGAAGGTGGCTATGGTACAAGATTGGTCTACTCCCAAGAATGCAATGGACATACGAAGTTTCTTGGGATTAGATGGATATTATCGTAAGTTTATCCAAGACTTCTCCAAGATAGCAGCACCGTTGACTCAGTTGACCAAGAAGAATCAAGCTTTCATCTGGGATGAAAAGTGCGAGAATGCATTCCAGAGTCTAAAGGAAAAGTTGACATGTGCACCAGTATTAGTCATTCCTAAGGGGAATGAAGAGATGACTGTGTATACGGACGCATGTGGTACCGGACTAGGTGTTGTATTGATGCAAGGTGGTTGGGTTGTAGCTTATGCAAGTCGGTAACTGAAACTGCATGAGAAAAGATACCCTACCCATGATTTGGAATTGGCAGCGATCGTGTTCGCACTAAAGATGTGGAGACATTATCTCTTGGGAGAAAGATTCGAGTTGATTACCAATTATAAATCATTAAAGTATCTCTTCTCTCAAAAGGATCTAAATCTCCGACAGCAAAGATGGTTATAATTCTTAGCTTCCTATGATTTCGATATCGCATACACACCAGGAAACGACAATGCGGTAGCTGATGCATTGAGTAGAAGACATGCCAGTTTAGGGGCTATGTTTGTTGAATGGAAGCAACTGGAGTACATCGCTGGGTATGATTTCAGACCAAAGTGCGAGTTCGATCTAGAAATGTTAGCAAGTTTGATGATCAGACCCACTTTGATTGAGCGGATTGGTTCTAGCCAGAGGGACGACCTAACCTATTGGAAATCATCTCAAAGTTAGGGATGGGAATCGACGAAGAGATGAACAAGTATGGGCTTGATCGAGATGGATGGCTTAGAAAGAATGGAAGGCTAGTTGTACCCAATGTCAATGGATTGAGAGATGAAGTGCTTAGAGAATGTCTTCACTCAAAACTGACTATACACCCCGGTGGTAACAAGATGTATCGAGACATGAAGCAAACCTACTACTAGGAAGGGATGAAAAGAGATGTTGGGACGTTTATATCCAAATGCATGAATTGCCAGCTAGTCAAAGCTGATCAAAAGAAGCCTAGTGGTTTGTTACAACCATTAGAAATTCCATGATGGAAATGGGAACAAGTGTGAATGGATTTCATTGATGGGCTACCATAGACTAGATCGGGCCATGATAGCATTTGCGTGATTGTGGACCGATTGACTAAGAGTGCAAGGCTTATACCCGTCAAGTCAAACAGGACGGCAACTAAGTTAGCGGAACTGTATATAAAGTAGGTAGTGAGATTTCATGGAATACCCAAGTCATTGTGAGTGACCGAGATCCGTTGTTCACTAGTGGATTTTGTAAGAGCTTACAATAGGCGTTAGGATCAGAACTGCATCTCAGTACCGCGTATCATCCTCAAACCGACGGTTAATCAGAAAGGGTGAATCGTATATTAGAAGTCCTCTTGAGAGCATGTGTATTGGATTTTGGTGGATCATGGGATGACCATTTGCATCTAGTAGAGTTTGCATATAAAAATAGTTATCAATCCAGTACTAGTATGGCTCCATTTGAAGCTTTGTACGGAAGACCGTGCAACTCACCATCATGTTGGTTAGAGACCGGTGAGAAATATGTGCTTGCACCAGAAGCAATAAGAGAAACATCAGACAAGATCAAGGTTATCCAACAGCGAATGAAGGCTGCCCATGATAGGCAGAAAAGTTATGCTGATAAGAGGAGAAGAGAATTAAAGTTCTCCGTTGGCGCTTGGTGTTTGTCAAGATTTCTCCATTGAAGAGCGTGATACGATTTGGCAGGAGAGGCAAGTTAGCACAAAGATTTGTTGGTCCATTCCCAGTTCTTGAGCAAATTGGGAATTTGGCATACAAAGTTGAATTACCAGAGAAGATGGCAGGAGTCCACAACATATTTCATGTTTCCCAGTTAAGGATGTTCGTACACGACCCAGATGTGACTATTTCACCTGATTTGTTGGATGATATCGAAGTTGAACCCGAGGCGGTTGGGAACCGCAAGCCTATGATCTAGTAAAAGTTCAGTGGGGCGAGAATGAGGATGACTGTACTTGGGAGACAGAGGAGAGCATTAGGAAGACGTATCCAGAACTCTTCGCCTAGTAACATTTCAGTTTCGATTTAGTCTTTCCGCATGCTAGGATAAGTTTGTTTATTTGTTTTGCATGTTTGATTGTTGTGTATGGCTAGTAGGCATGCAGGATCCTTTGTATGTTTTGGGTTAAGTAATTTCGGGGACGAAATTTCTTAAGGGGGTGAGAGTGTAACAACCCGCATTCTACGCATAACAGGATCGTAGAATATTTATTTCTTTCACATACGAAGTCGTATGGTCATGTAACTTTGGGAGACAACTAATGGAGTCATTTCCCCTGTTCATGATTTTTTCCAATTTTTAAATTACTATTTTGCCCCTAGCTGATCTTGTTTTGGCCATAACTTTTGATTGGAAAGGAATTTTGACATAAAACCACATCCATTGGCTCCGGATGATGGTTTACAATTCCGTAGAGTGGTCACATTAGCCAAACGGGCTCGCCGTTTGGGAGATATGGCTGAAACAAGTTTCAGAAGGTGAAAAACTGCTTAACCGGGCCAAATGAGGTGATTAGTAAATGGGCCCATAATCCGTTTCGGGATTAGGGTTATGAGGAGGCTGAAATGAGTTAGGTTTTCATTTCATTTCAGTTTTCTAGACGCCATTTACCTCCTAAGAACCCTAGTAATGGCCTCTAACATCTAAAACATCCCCAAATCACTTTCTAATTGATGATTAGGCTTAGCAACATCAAATTGAGGCGGATTAGCATAGAGATTGAGATAGGGCTGCTGTGTTGCATTGGGAACAGCGCCAAATAGAGAATTATTTTAGATTTGGTATTTTATTTGTGCCCAAGGTGAGTGATTTGCATAGTCCCTCACTAATTAAGGTTAATTACGTGTAATTATTGTTAATTAGCGAATTTAAACATGATTAAAATCTGGAAAAATATTTATAAATTTCGAAATATTGTTTTAGACCTCTGTTAGAAGTTTGGATTAATTTGGTTAAGTTTTGCTAATCATATAATTAGTTTCGCTTAAACATGCTTAAGGGAAAATATGGGATTTTGGCTAGGTTTGATCCGTTTAACCTTGACATATTGTTGTTTTGGTGTTTATAGTTGATTCTATTTGTTTCTATGACCATATGGTATGCTGTGTGATTGATTAGAATTGTTAGAATGGTCGAAAACGCCGTCGTATGCCGTAAAACAGTCACTGGAAAGTCATAGGAAATGTGCAGGGTTTCAAACCGGATCGGATCGGATTATTGGGGTCGGATCGGATAGGAGAACCGGGCAAGTGGTCTTGATTCGGGTTGGAACTTAGCATAAGGGGCTTGGAGAGAAGGAAGGCCATTTGCTTAGAGTTGTAGTTGGGCAGGGGATTAGAATCGGAGAGACCAACAGGGGATCGGATCGGAAGCAAGGGCGTGGAGATCGGATTGGACTAGAGCCATGGAGCGGGATCGGATCGGAGGACCACGCTTGGAGCTGGAGTTGGAGCGAAGCACTGAATCATATCGGGACATCTAGGAGGGAGCAACCACCGAGCCGAACCCAGGTAGAGGCATCCGAACAGAACCGATGAGGACTAGAGCACTATGCACAACCGACCCGAACCAGATTGGAGCTACGATTACGCGACGACTTTTCTGAAGACCAACTCCAATTCGACCAAAACCCGAGATGCAATGGAAGTCCAAATAGGAAGTAGTGCTCAGGATCCAGTTGGGAACGAACGAGTTAACTTCTTGAGTTGGGCTTTGCTGTGGGACATGTGCTAAGGAGTTTTCGATGTCTATAACTTTGGATCACTATGTGTAGGGGGTATGTGAATGGATTCAGGGCCATGGTGGCTTAGGTACGACTAAAGAGCTATAGACCAATGAAGTGGGGTCATTTGTAATGATGTGGTCATGACTCCATGAGGCAAGCTTGGTAGTAGCAGAAGTTGTGCAAGTCGAACTCCGTCACTACTTCGATGGGTCTAGTGATTGACAGTGGTGGACATCGTATGCTTTTCGCACTGAGTGAGACATGTGAGGGTGGTTGCTATGTTTTATTTGTTTTCCATCATTATGACATGCACACCCCCACCCCCGTTATCTTTACACCAACTGTTCAGTGGCACCTTAGAGTATTGTACGGTGTGTAGTGCTAACTCTTTGGTTGCAGGTTCAGGTATGGTTTAGTATACCTGTTATTGTTCTATTTAGCTGTTTATCGCTCATACCAGACTTTTTGTCTGACCCAGAGTTTTATGTCTCTTCTTATTACTCTGGGTTCTCTCACGAGCAGACAAGAGACAGGTTAGGTGGTATGCACGAGTAGCTGTATCGAAGACGAGTAGGTGGCTTCCACGTATGATACATATATATAGATATTCTCCCTTTGTTGCTGCGGTCACTACTTTGGGCATTAGTGGTGTACCTTTCTTTCTTTTTTTAGAGACAGTAATTTGGAAAGTTGTAATAATCTGTATTTGGATTTCCACTACTCTGATGATGATGTTGATGTTGGTTTTAGTTATTAGCTTTTGCACTTTCTCGCCTGTTTTATGTCAAGTACATTATTATTATATTTTTTTCCATGTGCTGTGAGACATTCTACAAGTTTTCGATTAGTTCATTCTCTTCTTTCTTTTCTTTGGCCACCGTTCTATGCTAGTCGGGCATGTGTACAACGCACTTTCAAAGGAAATGCCCGCTGGTGCGTGGCGGGCCATCACCGAAATGTTCTTCTGTTTGTGTCCCGATGTGTGTTGTTCTCAAGGCAATCCGTTCTTTCCTTACCGGGGAAGTTACGGGTCCTTACAGTGCGATCGATCGCTAAACCGACCAAGACCATTCGAAACCCCTGATCGTTTTGTTGTATGTCAATCGATGGGTTGACAGACTGTGTAAGCATTAATTATTTATATTTAATGCTTATGCAGTTGTGTGGTGCACTCTGGATGATGGTTGAAGATTTATCGTTACTATTATATACATGTGTTGTAGGGAATCCATATAATTAACATTATATGGTAATTGATTGGGCCTCATTCCAATTTGGAAAATAAGGAATATTATAAAAGAAAAATTCATGTGTTGAATAGAATAAAAATTCATGTATTGAATAAAATAAATATTCATGTGTTGAATAAAAATATAAATTCATGTGTTGAATAGAATAAATATTCATGTGTTGAATAAAAATATATATATTCATGTGTTGAAGAAAATATTCATGTGTTGATTAGAATAAAAATTCATGTGTTGAATAAAATAAATATTCATGTGTTGAATAAAAATATAAATTTATGTGTTGAATAGAAAAAATATTCATGTGTTGAATAAAAATATATATTCATGTGTTGAAGAAAATTTTCATTTGTTGAATAGAATAACGAAGTTATTGAAATATATAAAGCCGTGTCGATTAGATATGCGCCATTTTGATGCGAACGATATTTATATAGATTTTATTCATTTTTATGATGAATATTGAAAAGGAATTGATTTCAAAATATAACGTTTTGAAAATATTATCATTTATAGATTAATGATATGGAATATTCAATTTTGATTATAAATTGAATAGGAAGTTGAAATCGTTTTGAAAACGAATTTTAAACGATTTATAAAATAAGTTTTGAAAGGAAATCGACAAAATGTATATAATGTATATATATATATATATATATATTATATATATAATGGCCTGAATAGAACGCGCCACGCCGCGGCAGTTAGCGAATTTCGACCATTGACTTCGAATGGATATTACGGGGGATCCGACCGTCGGATTCTCCTAAAACCGGAACCGTTGGGTTCGTATCGAAAAGAGCTTTCTAAAGAATACAAAAAATAGAAATATAACGGTTGGATTTGGAATTATGTCCAAATCAAATTTGGAAAAGGTCGCTATAAGTGCAATTCGATGGCCGTTGATGGAAATCGACTGTACTACAATTATTTAAAATAGTAATAATTCGTGTAAAATTATAAGAAATGATTTGGAAAGAATTGGGATGAAAAATTCCATACTGAAAAGATAAAAATAGATTTTTATTGAAATGAACAAGTTTTGAACTAGAATTATAATCCATTTATTTTTGAAATAAATAAATTGGATTAGAAAGGGTTTTAAAAGTAACCAAAATTTCCAATAATTGAATTGGAATGGATTTGAATCGAAATTATCTTTGGAATATTTCGATGTTGGATTTCGTGATTATACAGGTATTGTTATGGAAATTTTAAAGATATATTTATATCATTATTTCCTATACGATATTTGTTGGTCATGGAATTTGATATTGAATATAAGCCGATATATTTTCTATTCAGAGCCTTGTATTTGATATCAAATGGGATTTGGGTTGTCATGAATGGTAACCTTAATAATACCGTTCTTAGACCCAACGGAGTTAAGAAAATCAGAAACTAACTGGAGATTAGTTAAGTTGAATGGTTTCTTGGGTATTGATCTGATGTTGGTTTCGGCCTTTGTGGTTAATACTTAGGGAATTGTTCACTAGCAAATTTACGGTTAAGGGCTGACAGAATGGAATGTGATTTCGGGTTTATCGTGAACCATGTTTTAAATGACATTGGTTCTTTAACCCAGTTAAAGACAGGATATGGTTTCCTAAGTTAAACAATCATTAATATTGATTTTTGGGAAGATTAAAACCAAGTGGAGTTTTAATGAATATTTAATTAGATTGAAATGATCGAGAATGGAGTATCACCTGTTTTTCTCCAGGCGATAGTTAAATCTTTAATTAGATTTGAATGTGAAATGGTAATTGAATTTACCGATAACACCGTGGTGTTAGATATGAAGTATGACCAGTTTTACTTCATGGGATAAATAGGTTGGGATTGGGAAATTAAAACAAATGATTACTTCGGTAAGGTTCGTTAATCCCGACTAGTTTCGATAAACCATAATTTGGTTTGAATTGATATTCCAAGGAGGATTAAGGAATAAATTTAAGGAATTTATCTTTGACAAAATTAATGGGAACCTTTCCCAAAGTATAAGAATATTTGAATAAATGAATATTCTGAATTGGAATGAGGCGCACGTTGTGTTTGTGTAACACTTGTTTATTATATACGCGAGTTATTCAGAAAGACAGGGTTTATCCCATTTTGAATAACTGATTCGACGATGTTTTGACAATGAAGATGGTAGTCGAAGACCGGAGGTCTTCACATCGTTTGAATAATTACTGATGATCTTGATTGAGCTGTACACCCAAGAGGAGGGAATCAGTTGGTGATCGTCCAGATGTACTTGGAGATCGATGGATATGCGAGGTACAACGTGCCTCCGGTTTCGTTCAGACCCCGAACGGACTTGTAAATGGACTGTGTGTCTGACATTGGATATCATTCTGTGTGATTGATGGATATCGGTTGCATGGACTGGTCGGCCTGTGTGGCATGCTATGGTGCAAATGATAAAGGCTTCTGTTGAAAAGCAGAGTCTTGTGGTTGATGATCAAAGCACGGCCTGTGTGGCATAGCTTTGTGTAGCATTGATTCGTGAGCCTCACACCCCGGTTGTGAACCAGAAACGGGAGAAGACATCAGGGAGGGCATGCCTTTCCTTCTAGCTAGGGTGGTGTCAGTGACCTACCAGCCCTGACATTTATATGATTTTCACCTATGTGGTTGTTGGATTGCAAGGCACCTCAGATATATCGGTGACTATGTGGAGATGATGCAGTCATTTGGCTCATTTACGCCCCCACAGGGTGGGGAAACGCAGTGTTCAGGCATTTTAATCCACATCAGTGGACTGGCCCTAACGATTCAAAGGCTTGACAGAGTACTTACCTGAGACTCGGGCTAGACAGCCTCGAATTCAGTAAGGACTCTCTTTTGCCTCGGTTCATAGATGGAAATCCAATTTCCAAATATGACATTGTGCGGTTTTGATTGTAAATATATATGGCGACATGATATATGGTACCCATACCGCCTAGGATTGAAACAAATATATATGGCGACATGATATTTGTTTTAACGTACCAAGCATGTTTGGCTATTATAAGGGAAAACCCTATCCCCTGTCTTGCGTTTCATTGTGTGAAAGGACCTGGGTCTTATAATAGCTTCATTTTTTTCAAAAAGCATTGTGTTGTTTTGATATATGCACTGGTATTCTTGGGAGGAAACCCGTTCCGTGGTATATGGCGTGGTCCCATGATATATCTAATTTAAAGTAAAGTTTTAAATAACTGTTTTATTCCTCACACCAGTCACATGACTGACCTGGAGTTCATTGTTTTAACCTAAACTCTGGGTACCCTTATTTTCGACACGGGCAGATAGTAGTTTTTTTTTTGCAGATTTATATTCACAGGATCCTGGTTTACAACTGGAACGATACTCGGAATGCTCTGTATCCGCGTATTACTTTCAGTTGTGTTTTGTATTATTTTTTCGCTGCTATGTAATGTAAATTGAATATCTGATATTTTTCTGATGTATAATATTTATTCATACTCTGTATATTCTTGTATTCTAATGGAATTGTTGTAATAATCAATGAAATGTTTTTCTGTTTGCGTTCCGATGTGGCTTGTTCTCAGTACAATCCGTGATTTTCCGCAAGGGGGATTTTGGGTCATAACAGCTTGGTATCACCCAAAATAACATTCCATTCCATCAGCCTTTAACTGTAAATTAGCAAGTGAACAACCCCCTAAGTAATAACCCCGAAGGCCGAAACCAACATCAGATCAATACCCAAGAAACCATTCAACTTAACTAATCTCTTATTAATTTCTGATTTTCTTAACTCCGTTGGGTCTAAAAACAATATTATTAAAGATACCATTCACGACAACCCAAAATCACATTCCATTAATGATGAAATCTTCATGGAAAACAAGTCGATATATATGATCGATTTAAACTTCCATATCCGAGTAATAATATAAATGGAATAACGGCAACGCCTTTTAAATTCCAGATATATTAGCGGTCTTCCTTCACAGAAATTCACTTCGATTATTACCAAATCGAATTCCATTCAATTCCAATTTATTTTATTAAATTGGAAAACTTTACTTTGGAAAATCTCCTTTAAATCTTATCCAAAAGATTTATAAATTCAAAATCCCATTTCACTGTAAAACGGGTTAAAGAACGAGTGTTATTTAAAACACCATTCATGATAAACCCAAAAATCAATTCAAATTCAATTACTGGAAATTCTGGTTACTTTTAAAAACCATTCAAATCCAATTTATTTATTTCAAAAATAAAAGGATTATAATTCTAGTTCAAAACTAGTTCATTTCGATAAAAAACTATTTTTATCTTTTCAAATATGGAGTTTTTCATCCCAATTCTTCCCAAATCATTTCTTATGATTTTACACAAATTATTACTATATTTAATAATTTTATCAAGGCCTGTACAGTCGATTTCCGTAAATGGCTATCGAACTGCACTTACAGCAACCTTTTCCAAATTTGATTTGGACATAATTCCAAATCCAACCGTTAGATTTCAAATCTCTAGTACTCGTTACAAAGCTCTTTTCTATACGAACCCAACGGTTCTGGTATTAGGAGAATCCGACGGTCGGATCTCCCGTAATATCCATTCAAAGACAATGGTCGAAATTCGCGAACTACCGCGGCGCGGTGCGTTCTATTCAGGCCATTATATATATATATATATATATATATATATAATTTTTTCATTGATTTTCTTTTAAATTGTATTTTATAAATTGTTTTAAATTCGTTTTCAAAACGATTTCAACTTCATATTCAATTTCAAATCAAAATTGAATATTCCATATCATCGATATATAAATGATAGTATTTTCAGAATATTATATTTTGAAATCAATTCCTTTTCGATATTCATTATAAAAATGAATAAAATCGATATAGATATCGTTCACGTCAAAATGGCGCATATCTGATCAACACGGCTTTATAAATTTCAATAACTTCATCATTCTATTCAACAAATGAATATTTTCTTCAACACGCGAATTTTCTTTTATTCAACACATGAATATATATTTTATTCAACACATGAATCTTCTTTTTATTCAACACATGAATTTTATTTATTTTCCAACTTGGAATGAGGCCCAATCAATTACCATACAATGTTATTTATATGGGTTCTATACAACACATGTATATAATGGCCATGATAAATAATCAACCATCATCCAAAGTGCACCACACAACAGCATAAGCATTAAATATAAATAATTAATGCTTACACAGTCTGTCAACCCATCGATTGACATACAACTAAACAATCGAGATAAGTGTACGTCAAATATCATCCCAATACCCGTGTGAGGTTTCAAATCAACAAACACAGATTTCTATTTGTGCAGTTGGGAGATGTGTAAAATTTATCGTCCCAATCAATATCAGTCAAATGGGTGTACATAAACAAATTGTCCGATTTGTTTATAAATATTGATTTTATATACACGTTAAAAATCGTATTTTTAACTATAAAATATTTATTTATTCCACTTTATACAAATCAACTTTCACAACACATCAATTAAATAAACAAGTCATCCATGGTCTGTGGGCGACGGGTGTCGGGTGCTGCTAAGCACCGTCTGCATCCTAGTATATATTTCAACTAGAAAATAAATTAAAAGTGAGGAGTTCTCACCTTGGGTTTCCACTCTGTCGTTTCATTTCTGAATGGCTTGAATTCGCCCGAAATTCCAATGCAATCTTTTTCACGCTGTTCACATTAAAAATCAAATCTTTTATCTCACTATATATATAATAAAAATCAGATTTTTATTTCGCTACAACATATATAAAAATCATATTTTTATATTCTCTATCTTATAAAAATCATGTTTTTATTATCTCTATAGTAAAAAAATCATAAATTTATTATCTCTATAATATAAAAATCATATTTTTATTATCTCTATAATATGAAAGTCATATTTTTACATTATCAAAAATTCATCTTTTTATATTTTCAAAAATCCCATTTTTTTATTCTATGATATTATATCTATAATCTGAAATTTAAAACAATTTTATATTATCTTTAAAACTGAAATTTAAACAATTATATTTTCTTAAGTAAAAAAACAAAACCTTTCTTCCTTATACCTTCTGTTAACCCTCTAGGTCCATTGTTCCCAAATTAGCTCCCCCCATCAACAAGGTCGCGCCACTGATTCTGACCGCCGGAAGATGATCGAGCTCCGACACAGGGAAGAGCATCGCGCCTCCTCTCAACATCCTTAACCGCGTCGCCCCGTCGTTTTGAAATCCACCGCGAGCCGGCGATCTTTGGGTGGGAAAATCGAGAATATTACCGCTCATTCCTTCATCAACTTCAAACCTATGGAAAGGCCACGAAACGATCTTTGATTTCCTCTTCATACGGTTGGGATAATACTGATCAGGTCTTGAGATATTTGGAGGAGGAGCGTCGTTTGTTTCAGCCGTTGAATATTAAAAGGGTGGCGGCTGTAAAGAATGAAGGGAGAGGGTAGGGCTTGGAATATATATTTAATTTATTTTATTATTTAATTCTAATAATACTCGTTTTACACCACGAACTCCAAACGAATCCCAACGACTGTCGCCTCTAGCTAAATACTCCCATTCCGAACTCAATGGGATATGTGACATAAGCCGATTCGATCGTTTCAATTAGTTTCCGTCAAAATCAAAATATAAATCTATGTATTGAATTTGAACGCACATTTCAATTTATCGGGGCCACATACGGACTCTTGAAATTCCCAAAAAATATTTTCTAGCTTTGTATTGACAATACGGTCCTAAAAACCCAATTTCGTCAAATTCTGAGACCGTTTGGAAAATGGTCATTTTCTGGTCGATCGAAATTGACTAAAACTATCAAAACGCGTTTTACTTTGCCATGCTCACATATTGATTCGAAAAATTATGAATTTAGAAACCTAGCGATAATTCAACATCCCGGATCCAAAAAAAGTTGTTTCATCGAAAACAGAGGTCGTTTGCAAAATTCTCATTTTTAAAGGCCAAAATTTCCATAGTGATTATTCTGAATTTTCAACTGGGCATAACTTTTTATCCCCGCTATGAAATTTCAATTTTACAGGTTCGTTGGAAAGATATTCTCAAATAGATTCTAATATTTTTGGTTTCGCGAAAATCCGGTTTATTTTGAATCCTGTACATTCATTTGAAATTTTAAATCGAATTTTCATTCTACCGCGCCATTTCAGGCTCGTTATATAATTAAAATAAATTTATTCGTTTTAACTTCGTATAAATTATATTTTCCATCATTATTATTTAAAATAATTCATTTTAAATATTCAAAATTCATCAAAATCGCCAAAATAAAAATGTTAAATTGGCTCAGATTGTCGGGTTATTACATTTTGGGTTTGTCGTGAATGGTGTCTTCAATAACATTGTTCTTAAACCCCGCATGAAAATAGTAAATCTTTTAATTAAGATTATTAGAGTTTACAATTATATTTAGTAATTGGAATAAATTGAAATGTGAATTGGGTTTATTGTGAACTATGTTTTAAATGACATTAGTTCTTTTACCCAATTAACAATGAAGATATAATTTAAAATTTATAAATGTTTTGTTAAGATATAAATGGAAATTTTCCAAAGTACAGTTTTCCAATTTAATAGAATAAATTGGAATTGAATGGAATTCAATTGAATAATAATCGAGATGAGCTTCTGTAAAAGAAGACTGTTACTATACATGGAATTATAAAGGCTTTGTCATTATTCCATTTATATTATTAGTCTAATACGGAAATTTATATCGATTATATATTGATTTGATTCTGTGAAAATTCCATATTTAATGGAAGATGATTTTGGGTTTATTGTGAACTGTGTTTTAAATGACATTGGTTCTTTAACCCCGTTAAGGACAAGATTAGTTTCTTAAAGTTGAATAATCATAAAGTGATGATTTTTGATATTAAAACGAAATTAGATTTTTAATGAATCTTTAAAAAGAAGATTAAAGAATAAATTTAACAGATTTTATCTTTGATAAAATTAATGGGAACTTTTCCCTAATAATGTGAATATTTTATTAAAAGAATATTCTGAATTGGAGTGAGGCGTATGATGTATTTCTATAGCACTTAACTATTGATTATAAAATATCACATTTATTCTGAAAGACTGGATTTAACCCAATTTGAATAATTACTACGATGATTAAGAGTCGAAGATGAAGACGTTGTTGAAGACCGGAGATCTTCACATCATTTGTATGATTACTGATGTCTTGATTGGGAGGCATCCCAAGACAAGGTAATAAGTCGTGATCGTCCAGACGTACTTGGAGATCAATGGATATGCGAGAACCTCTCTCCTGTATTGGACATATTGGACGAGGAATAAGGTGTCTCCGGTTTCGTTCAGACCCAGAACGGACTTGTAAATGGATGGTATGTTTGACGTTGTATTCCTTTATGCTGTATTCATTGATCTCTGCTAAATATATATCTGTTTGGTGGCATAGAATCTATTCTCTTGCTTAACACCCTTCTCTGAGACGTACGAGCTTAGAGGTTATATATTGGTAGAAATCAATGGTATGGTATGGATTGACAATGTGGTATGCTAAGACATAAATGATCAAGGCTTTTGTTGAAAAGCAGAGTCTTGTGGTTGATGATAAAAGCACAGCTTTAATAAGCATAGTTTTGTGTAGCGATACTTCGCGAGCCTCACACCTCGGTATGAACTAGAAACGGGAGAAGGATCCAGGGAGGACGTATGTTTCTTTCTAGCTAGAAGTGGTGTTAGGGTTTTACAAGCCCAGACATTTTTACTTATGTGGATGATGGATTGTGAGGCGCCTCAGTATTTGAGTCCCTAATGGCTCTATTTTACTTTCCATGGGGTGGGAAGACGTATTGTTCAGGAGTTATAATCCACTAACATATTTGTGGACTGGCCTTGTGGCTCCTAGGGTCACTCGAGCTCTGATCCTGAAACATGGGCTAGATTGTCTCGAATTCGGTAAGGACTATCTCTTGCCTTGGTTCATGATGGAAATCCAACTTCCAATACGACACCATGCGGTTTTGATTGCATAACTAGTATGGCGACACAGTATAAGGTAGCTATGCCGCCAATTGTTGATACATTATAATTGAAATGTTTTTGAAACATATATACACTAATAATAATATCAAATCTGTTTTATCGTATCAAGCATTTTTGACCATTATAAGGTAAAACTTTATCCTCCGGTATGTGTTGCATTGTGTGATGGGACCTGAGTCTTATAATGGTTCCATTTTTTTAAAAAGCATTGTGTTGTTTAACAATTTACTTTATTTCTGGCACTGGCAATCCAATGGAGTGAACCTGTTCAGCGTTAGTGGCATGGTCCTGTGATTAGCCTTATTATTATTAGATAAGTTAAGTAAGATTTCTCATACCAGTCCCATGACTGACTCGTAGTTTGTTTCACTTTGCAAACTCGGGTGCCCTCTTTTCCACACGGGCAGTCGAGTGGCTTGTTTTGCAGATATTTACTTATTAGGCGGGATTCTGGAACGAAGCTTAAAGCTGTGGCCAGAGCAATGATAGCTTTCCGTTGCATTGTGTTAAGTTTGTTATAAATTAATCTTTCACTGTATTATTATTTATTCAATGCACTTTGATTTTCTGTACTCTGACGTAACATTATTATAATGTTTATAAAAGTCTTCTATTATTTGTTCTGATGTGTTGTATGCCCAAAGTTAGTGTATCTAGAGATTTCTCGCGAGGGGAATTTTCGGGTCATTACAATCTTCCATTTAATTCCAATTTATAATTGGAAAACTTCATTAATCTTAATTAAAAGATTTATTCCTTTCTCAGCTGGGTTCAAGAATAGTGTTATTTAAGACACCATTCACGACAAACCCAAAATCCAATTCGATATTAAATACAAGGCTCCAGATAGAAATTATATCGGCTAATATTCAATATCAAGTTCTGAAACCAACAAATATTGTATTGGGAATAACGAAATATATATATATATATACATATCTTCCAAATTCCTCAATAATATCCATATAATCATAAAATCTAATATCAAAATATTCCAAAGATTATTTCCAATTCAAATTCATTCCAATTCATACGTTGGAAAATTCCGATTATATTAAAACCATTTACAAATCCGATTTATTTATTCAAAAACAGTGGATTATTATTCTAGTTAATAACTGGTTCATTCAGATAAAATATCTTTTATCTTTTAAAAACTTGGAATTTTTAATCCAAAATCTTTCCCAATCATGAATTATAATTTTACATAATTTTTCCATATTTTTTATAATATTATTAAGGCCCTTTCAGTCGATTTCCATATACGGTCATCGAACTGCATTTACGGTGACCTTTTCCAAAATTGATTTGTGCATATTGTAATATCTAACCGTTAGATTTCAAATCTCTTATTACCACTCGAAATCTCTTTTCGATATGAACCCAACGGTTCCAGTTTTAGGATAATCCTATGGTCGGATCTCCCATTATTAATTTGAAGTTAATAGTTGAAATTCGCAAACGGTCACTGCGCGGCGCATTATATTCAAGCCATTATATATAATATATATATCGTCGATTTTCATTCAGAACAAATTTTATAAATTCATTTTAAAACGATTTTAGCTTCATTTTCAATTTTAAATCAAAATTGAATATTTTATATCATTATAATGTTAAAATCATAATATTTTCAAAATATCTGATTTTGAAATCTATTTCCTTTTCGTATTCATTATAAAATGAATAAAATCATTTAATAAACCGGTTCGAGTAAAAATGGTGTAACATCCCATAATTTTAAAATATTAAAGATGACAAATTTAAGAATACTTAATTTTTAAAAGAAGAATTACATGAAACGGGTTACGCCATTGCGTTCATCTCGGAATTCTACTTGAGATAGAGTCCGAGTTTGCGTAAAACGGACATTGTATGAAGAAGTTATGAAGCTCGGAAGATTTAAAGATTAAAGCTGTTAAACAAGTCGACCGCCTATTTTTCACTAGTCGAAGTGAAAACAGTGGATCGCCCATTTTTCACCATTCGACCGTTTCTAGACAGAAGTGAAAACAGTCGATCGGTTGAAATTGGCCAGTTGACTGGTTGATTCTGGGCAGTTTCATGGTGACGTGTTTTTCTAATTTGAGTGGTTCGGATGGTTCCTAATCAAATCTGACGGTCCTAATTCACCTAATACATCTATAAATAAACACCTAAACCTAACTCTAATCTCTTCAACCTTAATCCATGGCGCCTCCATGCTGCTGCTCCAACTCAAATTAATTTAGCTTTTCTTCTTCAATAACCAAAGATGAGGTTATTCAAGATCGGATTTGCTACAACAACGCCTAATCTTATTTTCTAAGAATCCTATCGCTGTGAGTTTATGTTACTTTCACATATAATTAAGTTAAAATTAATTGTGATAGGATTTTAAGTTGGATCTAATGTATATGCCTGTAAATAAGATGAATCATATCAAGTTTTGTAATTTATTATCCTTCAGATTCATACCCAATTGCTATTATCGTATGCATGTCTGATCTATATTATCGTTATTCATTTCACATGCCTATTTATACGTTTATGCCAATTTTTATGTTTGATTCTCTTCCCTTCTTCTTTTCCTTTTTCCTATTGAGATTATGCTAACTTCGAGCCTAAGCATATTACGTTGAGATTTACGTACGGATAACTTTGGGAAAAGTTTGGGAAATATGTAATAAAATGAGATTTGGCATAAATTGTTGATAACTAT
>JASFAX010002313.1:0-46456 GCA_030737875.1 Allium sativum
TTAAATTTAAAATAGTGTATATATATGAATAAATAATTAAATATATAATATCTTTATTGGAGAAAACAGTTTTAAATAAATAAATATAAGTAGATTGTGAAAACTAAGTAGTAAAAAGTTTTTTTAACGAAATGTAGTTTGATTCCAATAAAATAATCTGATCTGATCCGATTCGAATTCATATTCCAAAATCTGACTTCTAACCATTCATATTTCATATTCCAAACAATTTATCATTCATTGGTTCGCTTTCGAATTTGCCTTATGAATGAAACATTCTCATACTATTATTTCCAAGTTGGATTCAACTTAGAGTCGGGTTTATTAAATTCAAACAAATTCCATCGTTTGTTTGTTAAGTCGTCCTTAAATGAATATTCCAAAATTCTCTAATTCCCATTCAAAGTCTCATATCGAACTTCTTAAAATAACATATTATTTCCGTTCCCTTTTTGATCTAACAAAGAATCTCATTTACATTCAATTCTTTTCTTAACTTAACCTCATAATAAATACTAAATCAAATCTTAATATCAGTGTAAGATTTCTGTTAAACCTTTAACACATATCCATTTATTAACAAACCTATATTGAATCAACACCTTAAATTTGCATTATAGAAATCTATAAAAGTCAAATTTCATGAATCTTGTTTACTCAATATTAACTTAAAGGAAAATATAAATCTTTACAAATAGATTTCAAACACTTTTCATTAAGAAAATTTTACTTCAACTTTACCAAATTTAAGTCAATCCATGAAACTCTTCGGAACATTCTTTATACCAAAAATTAAATTACGTTTAATTGCTTCCATGTTAAATTTATATAGTTTATTTAAATTAAATATTTATATCATAGAAAACTTGTTAACTTTAAACCAAATCCTTTACTAAAAATATTATATTGAACTAAACACTTCATGTAGCACAAATAGAAGGAGTTTTGCACCACTTTACAAATCATATTTTTTTTAAAGGTATTGTTAAGTCATTTATATCTTTACATTAAAAATTTTAAACATCTTTTTATTTAAAATAAGTTTTACTTTCGATTTAACATGAGAAAAATTCTTTTAAATTTTCTTTACATAAAATTTGCATTCCAAAACTATTTATTAAAATTACGTACTTATAAAATTTTAGAAAATATTTTTTTTTACTTTACCACAACATCCGTATATAATCTTCCACCCTATGATCAAGTGATGTGGATATTTATCATTTCAATCTGTTTTAAAAGGAAAATACGAATCCTGGGTATATATCATTTCAACCCGCATCCCAAATTGATTCGAATTTATTTCTCAAGTTTATATGATTATTTGGGTGTGTATCATTTCAACCCATGGTGATTTTCCTAAATCTATAAGGAACTTGCAAGGTGAGTGATATACAAAATATAACATATCACACATCGCATTCAAACGTGTCATATAAGCTGATGGTGTGCAAGTCAAATTTGCAGAAATCACATAATAACCTATTATAAAATTCTAAGGCAATCCTAACATTTCATCCAACATTCCAAATATTTAATTCAATTAATGATAAGCTAGTCGCGAGTGAGGGAACTCACCTTCCGAGGCTAGGAGATGACCATGACAACAATGAAATTTAGCACGACTAGAAGTGAGGTTCGACACCGAACTCAACGAGCATACTTCATTCCGATATATGCACATACGGATGTGTGTATATACGTATATAATCAGAAATTCATGGTTTGAATCGATACCATCCAACAACTCGATACGCTTGCAACATGACCACTCTCGACAAAACCGATAACTGCAAATCCTAAAATGAACAGTGAAAAAATCCCTCAATTAACACTAGCCAAATCATAAATGTACTTATTAATAATATGTTTTTCTTATAACCAAATAAATTTAGAAGATATACCTAAGTTCTTCATAGCTGAAAACCAACAATGAAACTGGATTAGGCTTAGATGCAGTGATGGATTTAGATGCGCAGAGGGGTTGAGTTTGGGTCTTAGTGGCTTCAGACGGAGTTGATGTCTGTAAGCAAATGTGTGAGGAAGTGGATGGCTCTCGGGTATGTATGGATTTATAGAGGCATTCAGATCTGAAGGTGTGCGAAGGTGGAGTTCATTGTGATGGGGCGCGCTTCTCGGTACACTTGCGAGGTTTGGCGGAGGCATGGTGGTCCTCGCTAGAAGCCGACTTAGGGATTTTGATTACATGAGACGGTGTTGGTTGCGAGATGATGGTGAATGCAGGGATCGATTCAATGATTAAAGAGATTGACATTCGCATAGGCTACGACGATTTGGGAGGGAAGGACAGTGGTGGCCATGATCGAGTCTTCGATCGAAACATGAGGAAGAAAGAAAATTTGGAGAAAGGAGACATTTTTTCTTTGATTTCTTTTGGATTTGGGAGCAGAAAGGAAGGAATGCGTTCCCTTTTTTCTCTCAATTCGAATGGTTGAGAAAAGGATAAAGAGGAAAAGGAAGAAAATCAATAGAAGTTAAGGGACGCATGGTTTATATAGTGTACGCGTGTTTGCCATATGCTGTTCTAAGAACATGTATGTGCACTTTTTTTTCCTCAAATCTTGTATATATATTATTAAAATCTTGAAATAGATTCCGGTTTACAGATATTATTAAAATCTTGAAATATGTACCTAATAACTACCGTCTATTCTCCGCATATTTGACCTGAAAATATTTATTCGGGACAATAAACGTTCGAATTTAACGAAAGCAAAATAGCGTTGTATTTAGAGTTTTATCGAATATTTTTAGTTCACTGATTTCTGACAATGTACATTTCATGACGACTCATAAAATGTTCCCTACATTAGCATGAATCGAAATGAATTTGTGTATTACATTGTGGAGTTTATTTCTCTGTTATATCTTGTTAGACGTATTTCAAATATTAAATTTCATAATCAAATTTTCAAAACTTAACGTGTTTATAATTTCTAGATTTCGCTTTTTTCATTTCAACAAAACAAATATTGATTGTAACTTAACGTTTTATGTTATATGTGACGATCCCAAAACCCCGTGACACGGTGTTAAGGATAATCATTGGAATATAACACATTAATCATCATTAGCAGATCATAGATAATAGCATAAACACGAAATAGAATAATTTACACACATATGACAGCGGAATCATATAGATATCACCACATCAGAGAGCACAGTGCAGGATACAACTTAGTGCATAATAATACATAATCAGTCATCATCGCTAGAGGCGGAATCATACATAAAGAGTACACAAACTAAACATCGGTCTACATCGCCAGTGGCGGAATCATAATACATATACAATAACGGCGGAGAAGGTCATAGTCAGCACGGTGTAGTCAAGCCTCGCCATGAGCCAAAAGTGCACCAGATACCTGTAACTAGGCTGCCCGTGTGAAAATGAGGGCACACGAGTTTGCAAGGTGAAACAAACTACGAGTCAGTCATGGGACTGGTATGAGAAATCTACTTAACTTACTAACAACAATAATAAGGCAAATTAAAGGACCACGCCACTTTCGCGGCACGGGTTTACTCCAATGAGTGCTAGTGCATGAAATAAAGTAAATGATTAAATCATCGCTATGCTTTTTATAAAATGAAGCCATTATAAGACTCAGGTCCCATCACATAATGCAACGCAAGCTGGAGGATAGAGTTTTTACCTTATAATGGCCAAAAATGCTTCATACGTATAAAACAAAAGTGTTTGATATTATTACTAGTGCATAAATATTTCAAAAGCGATTTCAATCATAAATACCAATCCAAGGCGGCATAAATGACCCATAGCACTATGTCGCCATACTAGTAATACAATCACATCCGCAATTTCGTATTGGAAATTGGATTCCATCATGAGTCGAGGCAAGGGGCAAGCTCCTCTCCGTTCGAGACACTCTAGCAAATGCCTCGGGACCGCACACAGCAATCCCTTTATCCTCCAAGGCCTGTCCTCTCTTACTTTTGAGGACTGGCAATTCCTGAACACACGTTTCCCAGTCCTTACAGACCTATAATCGAGGCGCCTCGCATTCCAACAACCACACAGGTGAAAAGTAGATATAAATGTCAGGGCTGGTAGGTCACTGACACCACCATAGCTAGAAAGAAACGTCGTGCACTCCTTGGGTCCTTTCTCCCGTTTTTGACTCATACCGGGGTGTGAGGCTCGCGAATTCACGTTATACACAAAGCTACGTCACACAGACCATGCTTTGATCATCAACCACAAGACTTTGCTTTGCAACAGAAGCCTTGATCATATGCCACTTAGGCGTGCCACACAGGCAATCCACTCCATGCGACTGATTTCTACCAACACATAACCTCTGAGCTCGTACGTCGAAGGGCGTTAAGCAAGAGAATAAATTCTCCATCGCCAAACAGATATATATTTAACAGAGATCAATCAGCACAGAACAAAATCCAATGTCGGACACAGAGTCCATTTACTAGTTCATCCTGGGTTTGAACGAAACCGGAGGCACCAAATTCCTCGCATACCCGCACAATCAACAATACGTCCGGATGGCCACTACTTCAGCCCCTTCAAGGTAGCTACTCCAATCACGAGCATCAGTAGCGCCCATCCATCCAATGTGAAGATCGTCGGTCTTCAACCATCTTCGACTCTTTGACTTCTCAACGTCGGTCGATTATTTGAAATGAGAATGAACTCGGCCTTTTCAAATAACCCACGTATATTTAGATTTTCAAATCAATTTTTCACATGGTTAAACTATTCAACATTCACATTTCAGTTCCTTAGTATAATTTTCATGTCAAACACATTCAACCATCACATATCAAGCAAACACAACAAAATTGGTTTATTTCCACCCTATATTGTATATAGTATTTTATAACGATATATCGCCATTTTTATTTATTTAAAACGGGCATATTTAATTAAACGACGTTTCAGGTCGTGCCGAGGCACTGGCGCTGTTTTTCACTAAATTTGTTTTACACATATCTGAAAATCTAACCGTTGGATCTTCACAAATCTTATATCATTAGAAAGATCATTTCAAAACGAATCCAACGGTTTCAGTTTTGGGAAAATCCGACAGTCGGATCTTCCACACTAGTCGTTTGAAGTTACGATTTCAAATTACGAACTGCAGCGTCGTTATTCGATTTAATTTAATTATATTTATATATATATATATATAAATATAATCGTTTCTGGCGCTGTTTTTCTTTAGATTTGAATTAAACATTCCAGACAATCCAACCGTCGGATCTTTACACAGTTGGTGCCGTTGGAAAGATATTTCCAAGGCGAACCCAATGGTTACGGTTTCGGGAAAATCCAATGGTCGGATTTCCCTCACTAGTCGTTTGAATTCACGGTTTCAAAACACGAATTACACGGCCACGATTCGTTTTAGTTTTATTTATATTTGTATATTTATATAAATATAGTTCATTCGAAAATTCCTATATCGTTTTCACTTCAAATATTTCACTAACGCCTTTAAATTTTGGAAAATTTCGCCATAACCTCCTTTGTACGGGAGGGGCTGGGAAAATTCCCAAATAGCCACATGGGCGTCTCATCTCAAAAAGAAAAAGAAAAGCCAAGCGGCTGGCCAACAGGCTCATAAAATCATCACCCAAACAAAACAATAAACGTGTACCTATTTGTGGGGCACAAAATTTTATTCCTCTTCTCTAGCCTCTTTGCTATAACCTATTCTATAAATATGGATGTACATATATGCAATTTTTATCACTTATAATTTTCCATTCAACTTCATGTTTAACTCAATTTGGTTTAAAAACACCATTCAATCTAATTTTGCATACATAGGCAAAAATCATATCATTAGCTAATTAATGAATATTTCAACTCATGCATATTTATTTGAACAAGTGGTTATTTTTAACACTTCACATGTTAAATATGATAATTTTGGCGAACTAAAATATATTTCAACACATGACTATTTTATTTAGTTCCTATGCATGTTAAAAATATTTTTTTTTCACAAATATTTATTTCAACGCTCGCATATTTTTAGCAAATCACATATATGATAAAAATGGTATTTTTGTCATTTAAAATATTTATTCAACACATGAATGTTTTTAACACTTCATAATTTCAATAAAAATGTAATTTTTATTGTTCAATCTTTTATTCAACACATGAACCTTTCCAACACACGCACTTCTCAACACATGAGCATTTCCACACATGGATATTTTATACAGTTTGTTCATAGAAGAAAGATGAAATTTTTATTGTTGAAACTATTTATATATAAGGCGAATATTTTACAAACTTCATATATATTATAAAAATGTGATTTTTATTGTTTAAACACTTTATTCATTCACACATGAATTTAATTTTCACACATCACTTCTCAACACATGAGCATTTCCACACATGGATATAGTTTCAGCACATGACTTTAGTTTCGTCGCATGACTTTAGTTTCATCGCATGAAAATAATTCTAACACATGAATATTATTCAAAATTTCGGCAGCATAACGGCAGGGTAGTTAAAACCGGCACCGTCCCGATTACGGCTCCTCGCTCTACCTTAAAACCTCGCGGTTTTTGACAATGGGGATTCATGCATCTAATTCGCACGCAGGCGGCATGTTTTATTTTCATTTCCACAATTATTTCCAATTTATTTCAATCACCAATGGGTATTTTTCAACCATAACCAATCAATATCAACCACAAACAATTATTCAACCATTTGCATTTTTCATCCAATATTACACAACAATAAATATCGTCCATGGTTTGTGGACGAGGGGAGTATATATATATATATATATATATATATATATATATATATATATATATATATATTCTATATTTCACTTGCATTTCAACACACATACCATTTATACTATGCATGTATAATTCATACTTCGCTCATATAGCTTACACAACGCATGTACATGAGGTATACAACACGTGTATAATTTATACTTCGCTTGTATAATTTATACATGACATTTTTCATTCAATTTCTTTTAATTTCGATTTCTCACTTTGGTTTTCGGAGTGCTAAAAATCGTAGATGGCTCAGAAAAATCAGCGGTCTCTTCTATATGGTAGAGAGCCTCCTTGCGGTCCCGATGTTTCCCGTTTCATCGAATTTCGTCAACACACCATAAAGATATGATTTTTCAAAGTTCAAATGTAATAAAGGACTCACCTTTCACGATGGTTCAAAACTAGGTTTCAGATTTGCGGCAAATCCATGCAACGATGTGAGGATCGGGCGGTGCAGCGTCGAAGGGGGAAGAGAGAGCTTCGCGCGCGTGGGGGAGTGGGCCAGTTCGATGGTCCCTGGCGTCGCCAGCGGCGGTCCAAACGTCGGCCGTTCTTGATCTCGATTCGAGCTCCACAGGCTACGAAAAGTTCCAAACTATATATTGATTTGAAGAGGAGATCTAGAGCTTTAAAATGAATCAAGAATCAAGTGATTTCATTGAGAAACGAGAGAGAAATCAAGCCGGGAAGATCTGGGGCACTTCCGCTGTTCGCGACCTGGAGCTGACGGGTTTTTGTTTTTTTTTTTAATTTTAAATTATGAAATGAAATTTCCTATTGGCCGATGGTTTTATTATATTTTAAAATACTATTTCTCCACACGGACACCAATTCAAACCCAACGACTGTCGCCCCTAGCTAAATACCCCCATCTCGGACACAATGGGATATGTTTCGTAGGCCAATTCGACTGTTACAGTCAGTTATTCCTCAAATTAAAGTATAAACATTTTATATTCAATTTGAACGTACATTTCAATTTACCAGGGCCACAAACTGATTCGAAAAATTCCAGAAAAATAAATCTAGCTATGTTTTGACGCTACGGTCCCAACAAATCTAGTTTCGTCGAATTCTGAGATCATTTGAAAAATGTCCCTTTTCTGGTCGATCCTATTTAACAGAAATTGACCAAACACATTTTCTTTTGCCACGCTCACATATTAGCTTCAAAAATTATGAAATTTGAAACCTAGCAATAGTTTGACAACCCGGACCCAACAAAAGTGGTTTCAACGAATTCCGAGGTCGTTTGCAAAATGTCTATTTTCAAGGGCTATATATTCTATATGGCGACCTTTCTGAAAATTCATTTGGCCATAAATTTTGATTCCCGCTATGAAACTTCGATTTTTCAGATTCATTAAAAAGATATTCATCAACAGATTTAAATATTTTTGGTTTCACCAAAATCCATTATATTTTGCACCCGGTGCAGCCAGTTAAAGTTTGAATTCAAATTTTCAAACTGACTCACTATTTCTAATTCACTATTTTATTGAAATATTCTATTTCAATTGTTCAAATTCCTTTGAAATAACCAATTTAAAATTTTTAAATTGGCTCGTATTTTCCAGGTTGTTACAATCTCCCCCACATAAAACTTTTCGTCCCCGGAAAGGAAACAACAGTACAGTAGGAAACAAAATGTAAATGCGAAGTATTGTAAAGGTACCTTGCACCGGAGTTAGTCAGAGATGTCCACTCTGCATTTGGGGTAAGCTTGCTTAGTGCTCTCATCAGTCTCCCAAGTACAGTCTCTAGGATCACTACTCCACTGCACTTTAACTAAATGAACCTTTTTGCTTCTTAGCTCTATAGTTTCTTTGTCAACAATCTTTAATGGCTCTCTTCTGACTGCTAATTCTAGAGTTATTTCCAAGTCATGTTGCGCTGCTTCTTCTACAACAAGATTCGGATCATGCACATGTCTTCTAAGTTGAGATACGTGAAACACATCATGCACTCTAGGCAACCAATATAGAAATTGAACCCTATAAGCAAGAGTTCCAATTCGTTCAAGTATAGGAAAGGGACCAATAAATCTCGGTGCCAACTTCCCAGTTTTGCCAAATCTGATTACTCCTCTCATCGGAGAAACTGTCAAATAAACATGGTCACCAACAGCAAATGTCAACTCTCTTCTTCTAGAATCTGCATAACTTTTCTATCGGCTTTGCGCGGTTTTCAATCGCTTTTTAATGAAGTCGACTTTATCAGACGCTTCTCTAATCATATCGGGTCCTAACACAAGTCTGTTGCCAGGTCCTACCCAACATGTTGGAGATCTGCACGGTCAGCCATATAATGCTTCAAATGGCGACATTCCTAAACTTTCTTGATAGCTATTGTTATATGAGAATTCGGTCAAATGTAAGTGATCTTCCCATGACCTACCAAAATCAATTATACAAGCCCGCAGTAAATCTTCCAAAATTCTATTCACATGCTCAGTTTGGCCATCTGTTTGAGGGTGATAAGCGGTGCTCATATTCAGTTTCGTTCCCAATTCGGTCTGGAATGCCTCCCAGAATTTGCTAGCAAATATTGGGTCTCTATCACTGACTATGCTAATGGGAATTCCATGCAGCTTAACGATTTCTTTAAAATATATCTGTGCTAGACTTTAGCGGTTCTATTGGATCTGATAGGTATGAAATGGGCAGTCTTCGTGAAGCGATCTACGATTACCCAAATGCTGTCATTACCTTTCCTGGTTCGCGGCAAACCATCTATAAAATCCATGGAAATTTGTTCCCATTTCCAACCTGGGACTTCCAACGGTTGCAACAATCCTGCTAGCTTCTGTTGGTCGCTCTTGACTAATTGACAAGTAGGGCATCTGCCAACATACAAAGAAATATCCCTCTTCATTGCTCTCCACCAGAAAGTGCGTTTGACATCGTTGTACATTTTACTTACCCCAGGATGAATGCAAAGTTTGGATTTATGGCATTCATCTAGCACCTCTCTTTTGAGCTCAGGGATGTCGGGAACACATATTCTTCCATTCAATCTCAGAACTCCCTCACTATCCGCTTGGAAACTGGAGCCTTCGCCCCTTCGAATCCTTTTTATCATCTCTTTCACAAGACGTTTTTTAGAAGAATAGATATTTTATCAATCAATCCTGGCGTAATTATAAGATTGGCAATGATTGAGGTTTTTCTACTAAGCGCATCCGCTACAACGTTAGCCTTTCCCGGCATATACAGGATATCTAGATCGTACGCTGCGAGAAATTCTAGCCAACGCTGCTGTCTCAAATTCAGATCTTTCTGGGTGTATAAATACTTCAATGATTGATGATCTGTGTATAGTACAAATTTCTCACCCAATAAGTAATTCCTCCAGATTTTCAAACCAAAAACGATGGCTAGCAACTCAAGATCATGAGTTACATAATTCTTCTCATGCGGTTTTAGCTGGCGGCTTGCATAAGCGACTACTTGGCCCTTTTGCATTAACACTGCACCAAGACCCCTAATAGAAGCATCTGCCCAAACCGTCAAATCCTGATTGCCATCAATAATGGTTAACACTGGAGCAGTTGTCAGTTTCGATTTCAATTCCTGGAAAGCTTCTTCACAGTCGGAAGTCCACTTAAATTTCTCATGCTTCTTAGTGAGCATCGTTAACAGACCGGATATCTTCAAAAATCCTTAACGAACTTTCGATAATAACTAGCCAACCCCATAAAACTTCTAACCTCTATGGGTGTAGTGGGTTGTTTCCAGTCTTGAATTGCTGTTATTTTGCTCGGATCTACAGAAATCCCTTTCTTTGACACGACGTGGCCAAGGAACTTCACTTCTTCTTGCCAGAAGAAACATTTTGAGAATTTAGCTTTGAAGACGTTCTTTCTTAGAATCTCCAATAATTGTTCTAAGTGTTTTTCATGCTCGGGTTTGATTTGGATTAGATTAAAATATCATCGATGAATACGAGGACAAATTTATTCAGAACTCCCATGAACACTCTATTCATTAGATCGACAAAGTATGCTGGAGCATTGCACCGGCCGAACGGCATTACTAACCATTCATAAAATATGTCTGGACCTCTGAAAGCTGTCAAAGGAACACACTCCTCTGCAATTCTCAATTGATGAAAACCCGTAGCTAGATCCATTCGGGAAAATACTCTCGCCCCATTTAATTGGTCTAGCAGATCATCGATGCGGGGTAAAGGGTATTTGTTTTTGAGCGTCTGTTTGTTGAGGTCTCGGTAATCAACACACAATCGAAGAGTACCGTCTGACTTTGGGACAAACACTACAACTGCACCCCAACTAGAAAAGCTAGGTCTGATCAGACCCTTCCACAACAGTTGGCGAGTTTGATCGCCTATTTCTTCTTTTTCCTTTGGAGTCATTCTTCTGATTGGATGTACCACTGGTCTGGCATTGGGAATTAGATCGATTCTGAATTCTATTTCTCTTTGCGGAGGTAAGTTTTTGACTTCTTCAAACACATCTCTGCATAGTTTTTAACAACATGAATCTTTTCTAAGGAAGTAGGGATAACTTCTAATGCAGACCAAAATTCCTTCCTATCGGGATTAGAACCATGACAGGGTATAAATATACGTCCAAGCTTCGTTCGAATTTTTACTATCCTTCACACTTCACTTCAGCTTCGTATTTCGTTAACCAATCAAGCCCGAGAATAATATCGAATTCGGGAAAGTCCATAACGACTAGATAAAAGGAAACTTGTAGAAAGAATAAGAGGCTGGCACTTTACAATATGCACTGAGAATAAGAGATCCTCTTATCGGATTATGTACTTCAACCGATTCTTTCAGCTTCCTTTGTTTTAACTTTAATTTGTGAAGTGTGTTACTAGCAATAAAACTACGTGATGCACCCGTATCAAATAATACAAAAACAGGAATATTTTTAATTATAAGGGTACCTCCCAAAACATCGGGTTTACCTGCTCCATCGGAAGCAGCCGGCGGGTTCGTCCCGTCATACACATGAGCTACTGTAGCCTTCTTAAGCAAATGACAGTCTTTGACAAGATGATCCGTCTTGCGGCAATTAAAGCAGGAGTGAGGGTTCTGAGAGCCTTCGCTTGAACCTTGAGAATTTGTCTTCTGCCTCTTCGGGGCTGTGCAAACATTGGAGTAGTGCCCCACCTTGCCACAATTATAGCAGCTTCCTTTTGGCGGCCTGCCGTGTGGTTTCGAGGATGCCGCTTGGCTTGACTCCGCTTGATTCACAGTGGGCTTGCGTTTATTTCCGGCTTGGCTTTTAGAACGATCCTGTTCCAAATGCCTTTGATCTAGGTCTTCGTAGTTGCACGCCATTTCCACCAATTCATTAAACCCCAGCTTGATGTGGGCCATGGCTCTATCATGGTACTGTCGCTTCTGCCCGAGGATGAACCTCTTATTCTTGGACTTTGTAGTGGCGACGAGCTCAAGAGCATAGCGGGATAATTGTGTAAACTTATTCAGATAATCTAGCACCGAGAGATCCCCCTTCTGGAGGTTTGCGAAGTCATTGTGCATGCGCTCAAGGGCTTGCTCTGGGACATACTTCTCTTTGAATAGTTCTTTGAATCCGTCCCAGGTTCTACCAGCATCTCTATTTCCGGCGGTGAGAGCCTCCCACCATAGTTCGGCTTCTTCTTGTAGGAGCCAAGCGCCCATAAAAGCTTTATCTTGATCACCAAGCCTTAGGCCTTCTAGTATCTTCTCGCATGTTTTCAGCCATGCAAGGGCCTCTATTACAGTGCCAGTTCCAGATAAGGTTTTGCCTCCCAGGTTCTTTTACCTCTTAGCCACGCGGTCCAGCTCAAATTGTTGAGCGGCCGGGGGTTGTATCAAGGATCCTTCTTCAACTGGGACTTCTCCTCATCCTCTGCCACGGCCAGCTCGGCCTCCTCTAGCAACGGCTGCTCGGGTAGCCATTGTTCAAGTTCTGTAAAAGAAAGAAAAGAGTCAGCCTACAGAAATGATAATTTTATTGTATGGTTAAGCAGAAAACTAAAGGAAAGATAACGATGGACTGGCCAAATTGATTTTGCTATTCTGCTTAGCTCATTCTAGGACTTTACTAGTCCTATCTCTAATGAGCTACTCGCCTTAGAATACTAATGATTCTACTTTGACGAAGTGTTTAATGTGTTAGACTCCAGAACTAAGGTTAACCAAAGCTCTGATACCAGCTGTGACGATCCCAAAACCCCATGACATGGTGTTAAGGATAAACATTGGAATATAACACATTAATCATCATTAGCAGATCATAGATAATAGCATAAACATGAAATAGAATAATTTACACACATATGACAGCGGAATCATATAGATATCACCACATCAGAGAGCACAGTGCAAGATACAACTTAGTGCATAATAATACATAATCAGTCATCATCGCCAGAGGCGGAATTATACATAAAGAGTACACAAACGAAACATCAGTCTACATCTCCAGTGGCGGAATTATAGTACATATACAATAATGGCAGGAAAGGTCATAGTCAGCATGGTGTAGTCAAGCCTTGCCATGAGCCAAAAGTGCACCAGATACCTGTAACTAGGCTGCCCGTGTGAAAATGAGGGCACCCGAGTTTGCAAGGTGAAACAAACTACGAGTCAGTCATGGGACTGGTATGAGAAATCTACTTAACTTATTAACAACAATAATAAGGAAAATTAAAGGACCACGCCACTTTCGCGGAACAGGTTTACTCCAATGAGTGCTAGTGCATGAAATAAAGTAAATGATTAAATCATCGCAATGCTTTTTATAAAATGAAGCCATTATAAGACTCAGGTCCCATCACACAATACAAGGCAAGCCGGAGGATAGAGTTTTACCTTATAATGGCCAAAAATGCTTCATACGTATAAAACAAAAGTGTTTGATATTATTACTAGTGCATATATATTTCAAAAGCGATTTCAATCATAAATACCAATCCTAGACGACATAAATGACCCATACCACTATGTCGCCATACTAGTAATACAATCACATCCGTAATTTCGTATCGGAAATTGGATTCCATCATGAGTCGAGCCAAGGGGCAAGCTCCTCTCCGTTCGAGACACTCTAGTAAATGCCTCGGGACCGCACACAGCAATCCCTAGATCCTCCAAGGCTAGTCCTCTCTTACTTTTAAGGATTGGCAATTCCTAAACACACGTTTCCCGGTCCTTATAGACCTATAATCGAGGCGCCTCGCATTCCAACAACTACACAGGTGAAAAGTAGATATAAATGTTAGGGCTGGTAGGTCACTGACACCACCATAGCTAGAAAGAAACATCGTGCACTCCTTGGGTCCTTCTCCCGTTTTTGACTCATACCAGGGTGTGAGGCTCGCGAATTCACATTATACACAATGCTACGTCACACAGACCATGCTTTGATCATCAACCACAAGACTTTGCTTTGCAACAGAAGCCTTGATCATATGCCACTTAGGCGTGCCACACAGGCAATCCACTCCATGCGACTGATTTCTATCAATACATAACCTCTGAGCTCATACGTCTCAGAGAAGGGCGTTAAGCAAGAGAATAAATTCTCCGCCGCCAAACAGATATATATTTAACAGAGATCAATCAGCACAGAACAAAATCCAATGTCGGACACACAGTCCATTTACAAGTTCGTCCTGGGTTTGAACGAAACCGGAGGCACCAAATTCATCGCATATCCGCACAATCAACAATACGTCCGGACGGCTACTACTTCAACCCCTTCAAGGTAGCTACTCCAATCACGAGCATCAGTAGCGCCCATCCATCAAATGTGAAGATCGTCAGTCTTCAACTGTCTTCGACTCTTCGACTTCTCAACGTCGATCGATTATTTGAAATGAGAATGAACTCGGCCTTTTAAAATAACCCATGTATATTTAGATTTTCAAATCAATTTTTCACATGGTTAAACTATTCAACATTCACTTTTCAGTTCCTTAGTATAATTTTCATGTTAAACACATTCAACCATCACATATCAAGCAAACACAACAAAATTGGTTTATTTCCACCATATCTTGTCTATAGTATTTTATAACGATATACTGCCATTTTTATTTATTTAAAACATGCATATTTAATTAAACGATGTTTCAGGTCGTGCCGAGGCACTAGCGCTGTTTTTCACTAAATTTGTTTTACACATATCTGAAAATCTAACCGTTGGATCTTCACAAATTTTATATCATTAGAAAGATCATTTCAGAATGAATCCAACGGTTTCAGTTTTGGGAAAATCCGACGCTCGGATCTTCCACACTAGTCGATTGAAGTTACAATTTCAAATTACGAACTGCAGCGTCGTTATTCGATTTAATTTAATTATATTTTTATATATATATAAATATAATCGTTTCTGGCGCTGTTTTTTTCAGATTTGAATTAAACATTCCAGACAATCCAACCATCGGATCTTTACACAGTTGGTGCCGTTGGAAAGATATTTCCAAGGCGAACCCAACGGTTGTGGTTTCGGGAAAATCCAATGGTTGGATTTCCCGCACTAATCGTTTGAAATCACGGTTTCAAACCACGAACTGCACGGCCATGATTCTTTGTACGGGAGGGGCTGGGAAAATTCCCGAATAGCCACATGGGTGTCTCATCTCAAAAAGAAAAAGAAAAAGCCAAGCGGCTAGCCAACAGGCTCATAAAATCATCACCCAAACAAAACAATAAACGTGTACCTATTTGTCGGGCACAAAATTTTATTCCTTTTCTCTAGCCTCTTTGCTATAACCTATTCAATAAATATGCATGTACATATATGCTATTTTTATCACTTATCATTTTCCATTCAACTTCATGTTTAATTCAATTTGGTTTAAAAACACCATTCATTCTAATGTTGCATATATAGGCAAGCTAATTAATGAATATTTCAACTCATGCATATTTATTTGAACAAGTGGTTATTTTTAACACTTCACATTTCAAAAATGATAATTTTGGCGAACTAAAATATATTTCAATACATGACTATTTTATTTAGTTCCTATGCATGTTAAAAATAATATTTCTTTCACAAATATTTATTTCAATGCTCGCATATTTTTAGCAAATCACATATATGATAAAAATGGTATTTTTTTCATTTAAAATATTTATACAACACATGAATGTTTTTAACACTTCATAATTTCAATAAAAATGTAATTTTTATTGTTCAATCTTTTATTCAACACATGAACCTTTCCAACACACGCACTTCTCAACACATGTGCATTTCCACACATGGATATTTTATATAGTTTGTTCATATAAGAAAGATGAAATTTTTATTGTTGAAACTATTTATATATAAGGCGAATATTTTACATACTTCATATATATTATAAAAATGTGATTTTTATTGTTTAAACACTTTATTCATTCACATATGAATTTAATTTTCACACATCACTTCTCAACACATGAGCATTTCCACACATGGATATAGTTTCAACACATGACTTTAGTTTCATCGCATGAAAATAATTTAAACATATGAAAATAATTCTAACACATGAATATTATTCAAAATTTCGGCAGCATAACGGCAGGGTAGTTAAAACCGGCACCGTACCGAGTACGGCTCCTCGCTCTACCTTAAAACCTCGCGGTTTTTGACAATGGGGATTCATGCATCTAATTCGCATGCAGGCGGCATGTTTTATTTTCATTTCCACAATTATTTCCAATTTATTTCAATCACTTATGGGTATTTTTCAACCACAACCAATCAATATCAACCCCAAACAATTATTCAACCATTCGCATTTTTCATCTAATATTTCATAACAATAAATATCGTCCATGGTTTGTGGACGAGGGGAGCATATATATATATATATATATATATATATATATTATTTCTATATTTCACTTGCATTTCAACACACATATCATTTATACTATGCATGTATAATCTCTCATATAGCTTACACAACGCATGTACATGAGGTATACAACACGTGTATAATTTATACTTCACTTGTATAATTTATACATGACATTTTCCATTTAATTTCTTTTAATTTAGATTTCTCACTTTGGTTTTCGGAGTGCTAAAAATCGTAGATGGCTCAGAAAAATCCGCGGTCTCTTCTATGTGGTAGAGAGCCTCCTTGCGGTCCCGATGTTTCCTGTTTCATCGAATTTCATCAACACACCATAAAGATATGATTTTCAAAGTTCAAATGTAATAAAGGACTCACTTTTCATGATGGTTCAAAACTAGGTTTCAGATTTGCGGCAAATCTGTGCAACGATGTGAGGATCGGGCGGTGCAGCGTCGAAGGGGGAAGAGAGAGCTTCGCACGCGTGGGGGAGTCGGCCAGTTCGATGGTCCATGGCGTCGCCGGCGGCGGTCCAAACACCAGCCGTTCTTGAGCTCGATTCGAGCTCCACAGGCCACGAAAAATTCCAAACTCTATATTGATTTGAAGAGGGGATCTAGAGCTTTAAAATGAATCAAGAATCATGTGATTTCATTGAGAAACGAGAGAGAAATCAAGCCGGGAAGATCTTGGGCACTTCCGCCGTTCGCGACCTGGAGCTGAAGGGTTTTTGGTTTTTTTTTTATTTTTAAATTATTAAATGAAATTTCCTATTGGCCGATGGTTTTATTATATTTTAAAATACTATTTCTCCACACGGACACCAATTCAAACCCAACGACTGTCGCTCCTAGCTAAATACCCCATCCTGGACACAATGGGATATGCTTCGTAGGCCAATTCGACTGTTACAGTCAGTTATTCCTCAAATTAAAGTATAAACATTTTATATTCAATTTGAACGTACATTTCAATTTGCCAGGGCCACAAACTGATTCGAAAAATTCCAGAAAAATAAATCTAGCTATGTTTTGACGCTACGGTCCCAACAAAACTTGTTTCGTCGAATTCTGAGATAGTTTAAAAAATGGCCCTTTTCTGGTCGATCCTATTTAACAGAAATTGACCAAACACATTTTCTTTTGCCACGCTCACATACTAGCTTCAAAAATTATGAAATTTGAAACCTAGCAATAATTTGACATCCCGGACCCAACAAAAGTGGTTTCGTCGAATTCCGAGGTCGTTTGCAAAATGTCTATTTTCAAGGGCTATATATTCTATATAGTGACCTTTTTGAAAATTCATTTGGCCAAAACTTTTGATTCCCGATATGAAACTTCGATTTTTCAGATTCGTTAGAAAGATATTCATTAACATATTTAAATATTTTTGGTTTCACTAAAATCCGTTATATTTTGCACCTGGTGCTGCCTGTTAAATTTTGAATTCAAATTTTCAAACTGACTCACTATTTCTAATTCACTATTTTATTGAAATATTATATTTCAATTGTTCAAATTCCTTTGAAATAACCAATTTAAAAATTTTAAATTGGCTCGTATTTTCCGGGTTGTTACATTATAATTTCATAATCATACAAAATATAAATTCAGGTATTCACTAGAACTCAAATACATGCTTATGACTAAATCAAGATTTCTAGATACAAATTCAAGTTAAAATTATAAATAATCACCTAAAAAAATTTAAATCTTGAGTTAATTTTATATTTCAAATACATTGAAAATTTCGGTTCATTACAACAGAAAATTGCAGGATTAAATAACAAACCCTACACAGGTCTTGAGAAGACAAAAATACAAACACATCACATCTCTCTTGTTTTAGTTACCGTGCATGGGTATGAGGGAGGAGTCAGCTATATAAATGATAATGGGTGTGCACAATTGTTTTGTATGCAATATATTGATTTATTGGGGGCTAATACGACCCAATAAATTTTTCCAGCTCAACCCGCAGGTTATGGCGAAATTTTTCAGAAATTTAGGGTGTTAGCCAAATTTCAGAGAAATTTGAAAGTTCTTAGAAACTGAAAAGTTGGAGAACTGAAGGCAGAATGAAAGTTGAGTTGGTTAGTTAAACAACTTTCAGCTCTGATTCTTTTTTGGGAACGAAAAAGTTTAAGTGGGCGAGGTTGTAACAACCTGTATTTTCGGAACTAATTTAAAATTTATTTTTAATTATTTTTGTGTAAATTAAATATTTTAATAGATTTATTGTGGGAATTAATGATGAAAAATTAATTTAAAACGAAGTTAGGACGTATAAATTTATTTTAATTATAAAATGAGCTTGAAATGGCGCGGTATTTTGAAAACTCGATTTTAAATTTCAAGTGAATATACAGAATCCAATATAAGACATAATTTGATGAAACCGGAAATGTTAGAATCAATTTAATAATATCTTTCTAGCAGATGTGAAAATTTTAGATTTCAAATTATAAATTGTAAATTATGTCCAGTTTAAAATTTAGAATAGTCATTACGGAATTTATATATATATATATATATATATATATATATATATATATAGCCATTAAAAATAGCCATTTTGCAAACGACATCTGTTTTCAACAAAACTAATTTTGTTGGATTTGGAACGTCATATTATTGTCATGTTTTGAATTTCAAGTCATTTGGAATTATGTAAGCGTAGTAAATTTAAATGTGTTTTGTAAGTATGGTTGAATTTAATAAGCTACTTAAAAGACCATTTTTCAAAAAGTCTCCAAATTCAATGAAATTAGTTTTGTTTAAACCGTATTTGCATAACATAGCTAGATTTCAAATTTCGTAAATTTTGGAGTCAGTACGTGGCTCCTGTAAATTAAAATGTATGTTGAAATTTAATATTGAACGTTATATTGAATTATATTTTAATTTTGATAAAAACTGATTGAAAAGGCCGAACTAGCTTACGAAACATATCCTATTGTGTCCGGAGTAGGTGTATTTGCCTAGGAGCGATAGTCGTTGGAGTTTGTTTGGAGTTCGGAGTGATAAACAGGTTATATTAGAATTAAATAATATATAAAATAAAATGGGTATAAATATAAATTGTGAAAATAAGCATGACGTCCCTAAAAGGTTTGGAAGTGTAAAGCGCATCCCTTCCATGTTTCATTTGAAAAGTGGGTCCTTACTTTACGAGTTACGCGTTTTCAGAAAAAAAAGTGCGATGCTGTATAAAAAAAATCATAAAATTGGAAATATTCCCGGAAGCAATCTAAAAAGAAAAAAAAGTTGCATACATCTATGCAACTATTGCCAATAGTAGCACACATGTATGCGTATATTCATCCAGCATTTTCTATTGAAAATCTGTACCAATATACGCAAATATGTATGCAACTGTTACCAATAGCTGCGTACATGTGTGCATACAAAGTTGAACTGAGATGCATGTCTTACAAATAGTTGCATACATGAATGGAACTATTCTGTATATATGCACACAAGTATGCAACAAATTTAAAAGGGAGGAAGGCTTCTGAATATGTGCATTGATGCATGCATGTATTCTGTATAGGTGCATGAATGAATGCAACAATGTCTGAAAACTGTGAGCTATTGAAAAAATAGGCCAGATTTGAATTTATGCATAAAAAGATGCATATATTGTTGTTTAATTGCGTACATGTATGCATTTATACTGCAATTTGATGAAACATTGGGATATATGCATGAATGCCTGCAACTATTTACGAATAGGTGCATCTTTGATGCATAAACCTGCGGTTTCGCTGTTTCGTTGTTATTTTGGGTTTTTATGTAGTTTTTTATTGTTTTAACACCTAATTTTTTTGATGTGTACGTGTTTTATTTAATAACGAATTTACGTAATTTTATTTTATTATTTTATTTTTTAACGAATTTTCAAAAAATAGGGACCTAATTTATAATAAGTTTAGGACCGGATGTGAGCCTAATATTGAAACTTAATAGGGACCTGTGCCAAATGGACCTATATAAATTTCCCAACCCGAATATTCATTCAACAGGCCGTTGCCTTCTCTAAATGAACGGCTGAAATGATCCAATTTTCTCCCATTAATTTCTTTTAAATCATAATGGATTAAACTGCAGTTTTCAAACGGAAATTGTAGAAGAATTGAAGATCTTTAAATTGGTAAAGGAGTGATCGATTTTAGTGAAGCATTTGGCTCGATTTGGCAGCTCAAACTAACTGCGCTTGACCACATTTTGCAAGGAGAACATGGGTGCGAGTTCATTCGTGTTTGGCGCATCAGGAGGTGGCTTTCTGGCGGTTCTCGTGGCGATGCTCGATGGTCGGCCGTCATCTCGTGGGGCTTGCGATTTCTAAACCTAGAAATTAGCAAGACGGGTTCTTCGAACTGGAAATCACGATGGAGAAAATGCGACCCTTTTTAATTAAGGGTAACGAAGGAATTATGAATGTAATTAAGTATTAATTAAATAGGTAATTAATCGTTAATCCAATTAAATGTATAATGGTCATATCTTGTTCAAACCAACACATAATTCAACGAAATGACTTGCGTTAGGATTGTGACAATGAACAATACAACATGGAATAGACCAGAGCAGTAGCATAGCAAGTTAGAATTTGGGGCAAATTTAAACCCAAATAGTACTAAAATCGTTGATTAAAGATTGACGGAGTGGAAACCAATGGTGAGAACTCTCCCAATCAAATATTTGCATAGTTATTTATTTTTATAACTAAATATATATTTATCGCCTGTGATTGCAATACTTTTTTTTGATTGATGGATGTATACAGTTTTAATGTTATCATTATTAGACTATAACTATAAATGTTTATAAATAAAACGTTTATATTATATATTATTCTGGGATGACAATTTACCCGCCCATCTCCCAAATATATAGATATGTTCATATGGACTGTGATGTAAACCCCACACGCGTATTGGGAAGATAATTTTACACAAAGCCCAAGTATACAAATAATAATATTTGTTTGATGGTTGAAAACCCCACACGGGTCTGAGAAGATAATTTATTCACATCTCCCTTGGATTTAATTGTATGTCAACCGATTGATTGACAGACTGTTATAAACGTTATTTAATGCTTATACAGTTGTAAATTGCACTCTAGATGTGAATTAAATGTTTAATAGTTGTTTATCACTATTTTTGAGTACATGCGATGTATGGAATCCATATAAATAAAATTATATGGTAATTGATTTAGTATGATTCCAATTCAGAATTAACGGATATTTTAAAATAATATTCAATGAAGAATCAAAATATGATTTGATGTCCGATTTTGGATGGAAACGTAAATATTGATAAATTCATAACTGAAATGAATATGAAGCCGAGTTAAGTACATAAAAGCCATTTTGACTCGAACCGAATTTTCTATCGATTTTATTCATTTTATAAAGAATATCGAGAAGATTTGATTTCAAATTCTTATATGTTGAAATTATTATTATTTTTGAAATTATAATAAGATAGATTGTTCAATTTTGATTTAAAATTGAAAAGGAAGTTGGAATTGTTTTTAAAACGAATTTATAAACGTTTTATAGAATATGTTTTAAATGGAAATCGACGAAATATATTATATATATTTAAATGGCCTGAACGTTTCGCGTAGCGACTGTAACGTCCTGTCTTTTTGACCGCATCAAATTGGTAATTAATCCAACTTAAATCATTCAAAATGACGGATCGTTATTTAGCTTACAGAGTTTAAAGATAGAATCAACACGGAAACATAGAATAAATAAATAACACAGTATTAAACAGTGAAATAAACTTTTATATATTAATCAAATCTTTGTATACAAACCTTCTATGCACAGCGAAATTTGAAAATACACTTTGAATACAAAGGAATTTTTTTTAAATCTTCAGAGTGCGCCATCTCTAGAATCCCCAGCTTTGCCAATCTTCAAATCCTGAACTGTGATCTTTAAATCTGTATTGCTCGGATCTGACCCGAGCATTCATGTAAAACACAAAAGACTCGAGTCAGGATTAAATCATAGTTCATGTAAAATAATTTCAATATAAACTGAAATATTATAGTTAATCCAACATCGATGTTATATATAAAATAAATAGCGGTGGTATCTGTTCTTATCAGGGCATCTATTTCTAGGGATAAATGGTATCAACCGTTTGCGAGCATACATGTGTATATAATATACGCATACGCCGCCTCAGCGTCCCTATCCGAATATAAAATAATGATGTAGGTGATTTCAGGGGTTTGCAATACACACGCATATATATGCACATGTGTATTGCCTCAACACATTGAAAATAAACACAACCTGACTAGCTAAAAATATGCAAAATAAAAGATTGCCCGGATGAGGCATATCATGGCTCGACGGCCATGCATATAAATGATCAAAAGAAAATAGTAATATGGAGGCAAATGGAGAAACAGCCCAAGCCAACATCATAATTAAAAATGAAAATGCCCCAGGTTCAAGTAATTCATTTAGTAAAGAGAATGTCTGCAAATCATTTCAGTAAAGAGAATGGTTCAACAAATTCATTATATTCACATATGTGTAAACAAGTGGGTTCATAGTGACAATACTGTGCAATTGAATGGTTTTATAGTTAAACTAAACCGAATGGTTTTATGGTGCAAAACTGAATGGTTTCAGTGAACAAAAACGGTTTCAGCAAGTTTTACTTCTATGAGCAAATAGTAACAAAATAGTTTCATCAACTCAATTCTAGTTAACAAAATAGTTTCAGCAATCAATTCAAGTAAACAAAATAGTTTCAGGTTTCAAAAACAAGCCAATCTATATATATATACATTCAACGTTTCTTAATACAGCATGGTTTCAGGTTTTAAGTGTATGCAACAGGGTGGACAGTTTCGGTTTTATGTGCATGTAGCAATATGGCATAACATGTCTCTGTCCAGAGTGCCATAATCGTAGTATACAATGCGTATAAAAACCAACATGACAGTGTACATTAAACTGGGGTCAAGAACAAATGCAGTTTTGTTCTTATCGGAAACAATCACTGAAGAACACAATATAGCAGCAAGCGTGGAAACAGTATAGCAGAACTTGGTTTTAATATGGCAACTAACCTAACTGCTAATAGAACATAGTAGTAGAACACTGTATAGCGGCAACCATGGAAACAGGTAGCAGTATAACACAGGTTTAATATGCTTATGAGGGCCAATGGTTCGGCATGTCATTTTTACAGGGGTGAACAAAAATAAAGTAGCATAGGTATGAAGCAAGGCAAAGCCGTAATCACACATATAAGATACATACATATTTAGATTCCAATTAAGTAGCAAGGGACATGTGAGCCAAAAATGTTTCAGGAGCTTAGAATGCAACATACTCTACTACAGGCAAGGGACCATTTTCAGTTTTACAGAGGACAAATGACCACGCATATATTATACAACATGGAAAGGAAAATTTCTGGTTTTTATTAAAAATAAATAATACATGCTAATACTGAACTTGACATGAATATTACATGTTATAGTAACTGCATCTAGAACCTGGGAATACTCAACATTGGCAACGTACAACATTTACAGTGGATTTCAAGTGGACGTGTAGTGCAATACAAAGGATAGTACCAAGTGATGTTACCAAAACCATAACCCTCATATATATAATTTCAAGCTTCAATAAATTTAGCTGCCACGATCATCCTCTGTATTTTTCTTAGTGAATTCATGGTTTAATAGCACACATCTATTTTCTACCTCTTTACCAAATTGAATTTAGAGTCAGAATGATATTCAGTTACATATCTGGCTATCCATTTTATGTATAAAACCACAGTTTAAATTCGGTTGTCATACGCTACTTAATGCAGGGTAAGGCTTGGGGCAAAGATATGAACAAAAATTACGCAGACTTTGCTGATGGATGAACAGAGACTTTCTTGGCTTACAGTGATGTGTATGAATATACTTATATGCATGAATATGGTGCATATCTCATGTAGGACCCAGGTGCACTATATAATTTTTCCAAACTTAGCGCACTAAAGACTGTAAGCAAACTAGCATAAATATGACTTTGTTAATGGTACCTTATTTGGGAAGATGCCTATACAGTAAACTTGTTATATGTCCAACAATATCAATATGCAGTGAAATAATAATAATAATAATAATAATAATAATAATAAACTTGCTCTTTCAGGAAACAGAGGAATACATGCAGATAACTCCTTAAGGTTTAGATTGTAAGATCACCCTTACGCTGGCATTGGGAGAACGATTGAAACTATATAATTCTATCCAACTTAGATATGAAATTTGTCAACTGCTACAACTATAAGGTTTCAGAGATAAATATGAATGAATATTCTTATTCCACAATTACACTGTTTGTCAAGTATGTACATGTTCATTGGCATACATTTGTACAGCAACACATACATTATTACCTACCACATCTTCTAGCTCCGAATTAAATGCAAACGACTAGTAACATGCCAGCAAAAAGACCCTAAATCCACACGGAATTTAACTATTAAATTCTGATGTATATAATTTTCTTTATATATATTTATATCATTTTTATATAATTATCAGTTAATAACAGATTAATCAAATGGGTTTACTCCCACAGTCTGCTAGTTCAAATTTACGGTATTATAATTATATTTTACTCTTTCTTCTCGTTGCTATTAGTTAGCACAAATTTACAAGGCAATCAAATTTACTCATTTATGTAACCAGGTTTACAATAGGGTAAATAGGTAATACCAGGCAACAGGCGGATTTCAACAGGGATTCAGGTCAGTTGACATCAGTGATCAAACCACCATACATAAGCAAGTATCAAAGCAAAGTATCAACAAGCACAAGCATTAACTATTATACTCGCCCAAATTGAAGTCAAAATACTTGAATTAAGGCGAATCGTGAGTCTAATAACTCACTTGCAGTGATGAATAGGAAGCGAGAAACAAGCTCGTCAAATTGGGACAAAGTGGCTTGAGTTACTGTTTCGGTGCGAATTGACAACGGCAGTACCCAAACAAGATCGGAAAATAGCTATCTTTTCCGTTGCAAACGTGAAGCGGATCTCGAGGCAGCTACAATCGGAATGAATGTCTGGTCAGTGGCGGTTTTGCAGTCCGCGTGGCGCAATATTGGGTGAGGCCGAGCACATGGTTGAAGGAAAGAAGGGAGGAGAAGGAAAATTGAAGAAGGCAAATTGATTTTTGGGGAGAAAGGCACTTCGGCCATTAAAAATAGAAAAGGGGAATAATTTTATTGTCTGAAGAAATGGGAGAAAAACCCTCAATTTATAAGAAGAACGAGGTGTGGCATCCAAGTAACCATGGGAGCCAAGGCAAAGAAAAGTAGCTTGCATATTTTAACTGAGGACGGTAGTATTCGGGGAGGAACATACAGGAAGATGTTTATTTTAAATTCAATTTATATGTCGGTTCACGTTTAAATTTTGTCTGATGCCAAAACAATTCTGTTTATCTCCAATTTGAATACAACAATAATTAATTATACGTATTCAAATAAAAATCCATTTTATCATAGATCGGGTTCGTTTGAAAATCAAATATCTTAAAGGCCGATATCATATCGATAAAATATTTCAAACTCCAAAACAAATTGTAAACAACGAACTGCCTTGACCATTCTGAGCTTGTTTTAATATGTTCAAATTCATTTCAAACGAATAAAACTTTCATCAATAACGTATATTTTTAAATCTAAACTATCAATATTCTCTTGTCGAATTTCAAACCCAATTTGAATGTCCAATCAAATTCAATTCAACAATAAATATTTGATTACGAACCAATCATTCTGAATTAAATATTGAATTCAATTCAAACTCAAAATAATATATTTGATTTTAAATTTCTAATCCAAGTCTCAATATTAATAACTTAATTTTTAATAGATTTCCATATCACAGTTGTCGAAATCTCCGGGACGTTACAATCTTCCCCACTTAAAAACTTTTCGTCCTCAAAAAGGAGAAATTGTTAGAGTTATGCCAAAGTATCGTTCAAATTTTCATATTCATGGGTAATTTTCCCACATTGATTTAAATAGCGATATTTAATTCCTCGATTCTCTTGGTTTAATCCATCACATTCAATTACTCGAAAAATCAAATTTTCTTTCTTATAGTCAAAAATCAGTTCTGACGAAATACGATTTTCTTTACCTTTTGAATCACTTTTTATTTTATTTCCCTGCTTTTTACACTATATTCAATTTCCTTAGACTGATTTCTATCTCAATTTATTTGAGATATCTCCCAATTCTCATTTTATCTAGTAATCCTCTAACAAATTCAAAGTCATATAATTTCCTTTCGAAACCAATTTCGTTTTAAATTCCAATTTGTGCATAAGTTGGATTTTATACATCTCAAACTTTCCCGAATTTCATTATAAACATCATCTGCTAACGTTACTTATCCAATGTTGTAACTACAATGGGGTCTAGGCTTAGCAACCATCAACCCAATCTCCTTACATTCAGTCCATTTAATCTTCCCCAACCCTTATTGTAGAGTGTAAACAACGTCTCCTCTTCAAGTTACACTTTATCGACTTGAAATTTCTCAATTTCTAAATATTTTTATAACTTCTATACATAATCCGAAATACAAGCAGAAAATATTTGCATTAATACCCGAAATCCATTTTCTTAACTTGATTGGGTATACATTTAAATTTCAAATTATTTATTTAAAAATATTTGATAACTCGAAGTATGACAAGTCTATTGTCGTTCTCACAGATGTTAGGCATACGCTGGCCAAGCGCACGACTAAAATCTCTAGGTACTAGTTATCTTTGTTTCAACTCCCAATGAAAAATATTTTTAAAAAAAATCTTTGTTAAAATCACATAAGAAAGTACCATGTGATACTGATATGTTGATTGTTCATGAATCGCAGATACACAATGGTTTGTCTGGATCCCCCAGAAAACATCTGTATCTGCAGGAATTCACTTCCCTGCAAATTTCATCATAGACAAATCAACGGAAGATATTTAAAAATCAAAAGACAATCTGAGGTCATTGAGCGGTGGTTGCTCTATCTCAGGATCTCAGAATCAAATCATGAAATGATGAAATAAATCAGGTCACAAGGACCAGTCAAGTTATAAAGATAATCAAGTCACAAAGACAAACTGCTGCATTAAATAGGTGGCTCCATTCTACCTTTAGTAACTCTAGTGGTTACATTTCTTTCAGTTGTAGATTTATCATGTGGACCGCAGGTACACAATGGTTATGCTTGGGTCCCCCAGGAAACATCCATACCTGTAAGCTTTCACAGCTCTGCGGATTTCGCCCTTATAACTCAACTGTAGATCGCAGCAGTAACAATGGTTACGCTTGGTTCCCCTAACAAACATCTGTCCACTGTAGGCTATCTGCAGCCCTGCGAATTTCGCTACACGATCGAATTCCAATGACTCTAGATCGCAGCGATCACAATGGTTACGCCTTACTCTCTTAGGAAACATCCGACCGCCATAGGCTTTCTGCAGCCCTGCGAATTATGCTAGCAGTCATGCTCAAAGCAACTCAAGAGTTTTATGTCTGGACGACCTACTACCACCAGCAGCATATCTCAGCTAAGCTCGAAATTCAAGGAGAAAGATGGTACTTCCCTTATCGTAATTTGAAAACATATAATACTATATACATATAGTATTTCATTTCATACTTCTCATTATTCACACGTATATCAATTTAATAAGATTTACAAATCACGTTTTTCAACCTATCGTTTTTATATAAATTCTGTTATATACGATTTCATTCTAAATCGATTACCTTCCAAGTCGATAGCTCTCGGCTTCGCTATATTTTAATGCATTTCTCATATAAGTTCCGAAAACCTTTTATATTTAAATTGAATATCCTCAAATTTCATTTCAATTCCAAAATTTCAGTTTTTATCTCTTAATCAATTCAGATATCTAATATCAACTCAGATTGATTACTCTATTGGTTATAAACCAATTATTTTCTTTCCAAATTTCCAATTATTAAGTTCATCGGTTCATCCACATCTTTATCTTCTGATAATTTCTAAATTTCCATTCTCATACTAAATTTCTCATTCACGCTTTATTTCTTTTCCATATTCGCATTCTTCGAACGTCAATTAGCAAGTGAACAACTCCCTAAGTATCACCCCGAAGGCCGAAACCAACATCAGATCAACACTAAGAAACTTATTCAATTTAACTAATCTCCAGTCAGTTTCTAAATCCCCTAACTCATTTCTTAATTTCTTGTCAAATCAATTCTTACACAATTCTCAAATTCAATTTACGAATCCACTTCTCTTTACGTTCTACGCTCTTCGTTCTCGTCGTATGGCTTTTCGCTCTTCAGTTCTCATGGTTCGATTTATCAAAACACGTCAGTCTCTCACGATTTTTTTGAAACCTTTTCAATTATCATTTTTTTATTCTAGAAAATCTCTTATTACCATCGGAAAAATTTCCCTATATTAACAAACCCTTATTTTCTATAGAAAATATACTTTATTCTTAGATCGAAAAACATTTCAAAATTCGTTATTTGAATTAACTAGATATTAAATAAAACAACGCAATTTTCCACTTAACTGCTGACACTCATCTACTTACTTCACTTAACCACTCTTGCACGAACCTTATCCATTTCTTATTCAGCAACGAAGTCAATCAAGTTGGGTATAATTACCTCTCAGACCTTAACTGAACAACAATATTAACTTTGAAATAGATAAAATTCACACTTCAAATATCAACAAATCATTCATTCACGTAACTCGAATTCAAGCTGAGAATTCACTTCTTTTACGAAAATTATTGATTACAACAATAATTCACGCTTTCAAATTATTAAACTTCAATTTTTTTCTTCATCCATTACTCTAAATATAAACAATTTATTAATAATATATTAAATTTTGATTAAAACCGGAAGTAGCACCCTTTTTTCTAAATTTGACATAGTTGTCTTTCACAAAAAAATCTTTTGAATAATCTCTTATTCAATAATTTATTCCGAACTTCGGAAAAATCTTGTTGATTTATATTCTGAACTTCAGAATAATCTCACCGTCCTCGTCACCCCATTTCTCTTTATCCTCCATTTTATTTACAATTTTTTTTCAGTCATTATTTACTTCTAAAAATGAATATCATCCTTTGATACGTATCTGGTCTCATCATATCAAATCAGTTTTGATTTCATTCAAATACAGGTTCAAATCTCTTTAACATCTTCATTCACATTTCGCTTTATATTATTTACAATTCACTTCATTTATAATTCATGTTTATCATATCCTTCTTGATAATAAATTTATTATCGAATTCATATATTCGATTACATATTATTGATTTGAACCCTATTATAATTTATCTTGCCAAATTCCGAATAAAATTTTTACACCGTCGAGTTCCAACTACAATCCTTTTGGACTTTATTAATTCATATTTTGAATGTTGAAACAAAATTAATCATTTCATTCTTTGTCATGGTTTCAAAATTTCCCTCTTTTATTCAAATTTCCATTGAAATTCTTATTTCAAAAAAAAATTCCAGTTGTTTTCAATTGCTAATTACACACTTAGAGAAATTAGTTTATTAATTCTTTTATACCATCTTTCCTTTTTATACCATACGATGATGAATTCGAGGTTCAAATCTGAGATGACTTATCGAAGATTAGCTCTGGAAATTATGGATTCGAAAACTTCCAAAGATTGGGGATTCCAGAAAAAATTAATTCTCCAATTTTTTTTTAATTCCCGCTGTATTATTTTCAAATACTTAATATTTCAAAAATAATTTATCTTTCAAGATCGTTTTTTAAACTCAATAAGCTATGCTTGAATAAACCAAAGCTCTGATACCACCTGTAATGTCCCATCTTTTTGACCACATCAAATTTGTAATTAAACCAACTTAAATCGTTCAAAATGACGGATCGTTAATTTAGTTCACAGAGTTTAAAGATAGAATCAACATGGAAATACAGAATAAGTAAATAACACAGTATTAAATAGTGGAAATAAACTTTCATATCTTAATCAGAATCTTTGTATATAAACCTTTCTATACACAGCGGAATTTGAAAATACACTTTGAATACAAAGGATTTTTTTTTAATCTTCAGAGTGCGCCGTCTCTGGAATCCCCATCTTTGCCAATCTTCAAATCCTTAATTGTGATCTTTAAATCTGTATTGCTCGGATCTGACCCGAGCATTTCATGTAAAACACTAAATACTCGAGTTAGGATTAAATCATAGTTCAGGTAAAATAATTTCAATATAAACTGAAATATTATAGTTAATCCCAACATCGATGTTATATATAAAATAAACAGCGGTGGTATCTGTTCTTATCAGGGCATCTATTTCTAGGGACAAACGGTATCGGGCGTTTGCGAGCATACACGTGTATATAATATACGCGTACGCTGCCTCAACGTTCCTAACCGAATATAAAATAATGACGTAGGTGATTTCATGGGTTTGCAATACACACGCATATATATATACACGTGTGTATTGCCTCAACACACTGAAAATACACACAACTCGACTAGCTAAAAATATGCAAAATAAAAGACTGCTCGGATGAGGCATATCGTGGCTCAATGGCCATGCATATAAATGATCAAAAGAAAATAGTAACATGGAGGCAAACGGAGAAACAGCCCAAACCAACGTCACAATTAAAAAGGAAAATGCCTTAGGTTCAAGTAAATTCATTTTAGTAAAGAGAATGTCCGCAAATTCGTTTCAGTATAGAGAATGGTTCAACAAATTCATTATATTCACATATGTGTAAACAAGAGGGTATGTAGTGACAATACTGTGCAACTGAATGGTTTCATAGTTAAACAAAACCGAATGGTTTCATGGTGCAAAACTGAATGGTTTCAGTGAACAAAAACGGTTCCAGCAAATTTTATTTCTATGAACAAATGTTTCAGTAACTCCAATTTAGAAAAAAAATAGAATCATCAACTCAATTCTAGTTAACAAAGTTGTTTCAGCAATCAATTCTAGTAAACAAAATAGTTTTAGGTCTCAAAAACAAGCCAAGCTATATATATGCATTCAACATTTCTTAGTACAACATGGTTTTGGGTTTTAAGTGTATGCAGCAGGGTGGACAGTATGGACAGTTTCAGTTTTATGCGCATGTAGCAATATGGCATAACATGTCTCTGTCCAGAGTGCCGTAATCGTAGTATACAATGCATATAAAAACCAACATGACAGTGTACATTAAACTGGGGTCAAGAACAAATGTAGTTTTTCCCTATCAGAAACAATCACCGAAGAACGCAATATAGCAGCAAGCGTGGAAACAGTATAGCAGAACTTGGTGTTAATATGGCAACTAACCTAACTGCTAGTAGAACATGGTAGTAGAACATAGTATAGCGGCGGCCACAGAAACAGTAGCAGTATAAAACAGGTTTAATACGTTTATGAGGGCTAATGGTTCGGCATGTCATTTTTACAGGGGTGAACAAAAATAAAGTAGCATAGGTATGAAGAAAGGCAAAGTCGTAATACACATATAAGATATATAATATTTAGATTCCAGTTAAGTAGCAAGGGACATGTGTGCCAAAAATGTTTCAGGAGCTTAGAATGCAACATAGTCTACTACAGGCAAGGGACCATTTTCAGTTTTACATAGCACAAATGACCACACATATATTATAAAACATGGGAAGGAAAATTTCCGGTTTTTATTATAAATAAATAATACATGCTAATACTGAACTTGACATGAATATTACATGTTATAGTAACCGCATCTAGAACCTGGCAATACTCAACATTGGCAACGTACAACATTTACAGTGGATTTCAAGTGGACGTGTAGTGCAATTCAAAGGAGGGAACCGAGTGATGTTACCAAAAACATACGCTCATATATATAATTTCAAGCTTCAATAAATTTAACTGCCACTATCGTCCTCTGTATTTTTCAAAGTGAATTCATGCTTTTATAGCACACATCTATTTTCTACCTATTTACCAAATTGAATTTAGAGTCAGAATGATATCTCAATTACATATCTGGCTATTCTTTTTATGTATAAAACCACAGTTTAAATTCGGTTATCTTACACTACTTAATGCAGGTAAGGCCTGGGACAAAGATATGAACAAAAATTATGCAGACTTTATTGATGGATGAACAGAGACTTTCTTGGCTTACGATGATGTGTATGAATATACTTATATGCATGAATATTGTTCATATCTCATGTAGGACCCAGTTCCACTATATAATTTTTTCAAACGTAGCGCACTAAAGACAGTAAGAAAACTAGCGTAAATATGGCTTTGTTAATGGAAGATGCATATACCGTAAACTTGTTATATGTCCAGCAATATCAATATGCAGTGAAAAATAATAATAATAATAATAGTAATAATAATAATAATAATAATAATAATAATAAACTTGCACTTTCAGGAAATAGAGGAATACATGCAGATAACTCCCTAAGGTTTAGATTATATGATCATCACTTACGTTGGCATTGGGAGAACGATTGAAACTATATAATTCTATCCAACTTAGATCTGAAATTTGTCAACTGCTACAACTATAAGGTTTCACAGATAAATATGAATGAATATTCTTATTCCACAATTGCACTGTTTGTCAAGTATGTACATGTTCATTGGCATAAATTTGTACAGCAACACATACATTATTACCTACTACATCTTCTAGCTCCGAATTCAATGCAACGACTAGTAACGTGCTAGCAAAAAGACCCTAAATCCACACGGAATTTAACTATTAAATTCAAGTGTATATATTTTTCTTATATATATATATCATTTTTATATAATTATCAATTAATAACAGATTAATCAAATGGGTTTATTCCCACAATCTGCTAGTTCAAATTTACGGTATTATTATTATATTTTATTCTTTCTTATTGCTGCTATCAGTTACCACAAATTTAACAAGGCAATAAAATTTACTCATTTATGTAACCAAGTTTACAACAGGGTAAATAGGTAATACCAGGCAATAGGCGGATTTCAACAGGGATTTAAGTCAGTTGACATCAGTGATCAAACCACCATACATAAGCAAGTATCAAATCAAGGTATCAACAAGCAAAAGCATTAACTATTATACTCAGCACAAATTGAAGTCAAAATACTTGAATTAAGGCCAATCGTGAGTCTAATAACTCACCTGCAGCGAAGAATAGGAAGCGAGAAACAAGCTTGTCAAATCGGGATGAAGTGGCTTGAGTTACTGTTTCGGCGCAAATTGACAGTGGTAGTACCCAAACAAGACTGGAAAATAGCGATCTGTTCCCTTGTGAACGTGAAGCGGATCTCGGGGTAGCTACAATCGGGAATGAAACTCTGGTCAGTGGCGGTTTTGCGGTCTGCATGGAAAAAATTTGGGTGAGGCTGAGCACATTATTGAAGGAACGAAGGGTGGAGAAGGCAAACTGATTTTTAGGGAAAAAGGCACTTCGGCCGTTAAAAATAGAAAAGGGGAATAATTTTATTGTCTGAAGAAATGGGAGAAAAACCCTCAATTTATAAGAAGAACAAGCTGTGGCATCTAAGCAACCGTGGGAGTCAGGGCAAAGAAAAGTAGCTTGCATATTTTAACTGAAGATGGTAGTATTCGGGGAGGAATGTGCGGGAAGATGTTTATTTTAAATTCAATTCATATTTTGGTTCACATTTAAATTTTGTCTACCGCCAAAACAATTCCGTTTAGCTCCAAATTTGAAATACAACAATAATTAATTATACGTATTCAAATAAAAATCCATCTTATCACAAACCGAGTTCGTTTGAAAATCAAATATCTTAAAGGTCGATATCGTATCGATAAAATATTTCTAACTCCAAAACAAATTGTAAATTACGAACTACCTCGACTATTCTAAGCTTGTTTTAATATGTTCAACTTCATTTTCAAATGAATAAACTTTCATCAATAACGTATATTTTTAAATCTACACTATCAATATTTCGCTTGTCGAATTTCAAACCCAATTCGAATGTCCAATCAAATTCAATTCAACAATAAATATTTGATTTTCAACCAATCATTTTGAATTAAATTTTGAATTCAATTCAAAATCAAAACAATATATTTGATTTTAAATTTCTAATCTATTAACAATTAAATTTTTAATAGATTCCATATCTCAGTTGTCGAAATCTCCGGGACATTACAGCGACCGTTCGCGAATTTCGACCATTGACTTTGTATGGACGTAACGGGATATCTGACCGTTGAATTCTCCTAACATGAACCGTTGGGTTCGAATCAAAATAGCTTTTGAATGATAATAAAAGATTTAAAATCGAATGGCTAAGTTTTAAAATTTGTCCAAACCAGTTTTGGAAAAGGTCGCTATGGATGCAGTTCGGTGGTCGATATTGGAAATCGAGTGTAAGGGCCTTATTTAAATTATTAAAAATATGAATAAATTATGTGAAATCATAACAAATGATTTGAAATGATTTTGGATGGAAAATTCCATGTTTGTAAGGATAAAATATATTTTTATCAGAATAAGTTGTTTAACAACTCCAGTAAAGAACTGAAAGGAATTGAAAGGGTTCTGATATAACCAGAATTTTCCAACGTATGAACTGGAATGAAATTGAATGGAAATAATCTTCGGAATATTTTGATATTGGATTCCGTGATTAATATTGTTGAGGAATTTGGAAGTTATAGATATCGTTATTCCCAATACGATATCTATTGGTTTCAGAATTTGAAATTGAATATAACCCGATATGATTTCTATTCAGAGCCTTGATTTAATGTCAAATTGGATTTTGGGTTTGTTGTGAATGATGTCTTTAATAACACTATTCATAACCTAGCTAAAGTGTAGTTTCTCAATTAACAAAAATATAATTGGAATTAGATTTTGGGTTTATCGTGAGCAATGTTTTAAATAACATTCGTTCTTTAACCCAATTAAAAGTGAAGATATGATTTGGAATTTACAAATCTTTTAACTAAGATTTAACGGAATTTTTCTAAAGTAAAGTTTTCCAATTTAATGCATTAAATTGGAATTGAGTGGAATTTGATTTGCTAATAATTGAGATAAATTTTGTGAAGCCAGACCATTACTATATATGGAATTAAAAAGGCTTTGTCATTATTCTATTTATAGTATTAGTTAGATACGGAAATTTATATCAATTATATACTGATTAGATTTCCGTGAAGATTCCATTTTGATGGAAGTGGATTTTGGGTTTATCGTGAACTTTATTTTAAATGACATTGGTTCTTTAACCCAGTTAAAGACAAGATTCATTTCCTTAAAGTTGAATAATCATTAAGTAATGATTTTTGTGATTAAAACCAAGTTGGAGTTTTAATGAATCTTTAGTTAGATTGGAATGTGAATAAGGTAATTAAATTTACCAAATTCAAGAAATGATCGAGAATGGTGTATCATCAGCTTTACTCCATACGATAGTTAAATCTTTAATTAGATTTGAAACATGAAATGATAATTAGTTTTACCGATAACACAGTGGGTATTAAATATGGAGTACTACCAGTTTTGCTCCAAGGGATGAGTATGTTGGGATTGGGAAAATAAAAATAAAATAAATGATTACTTCGGTAAGGCTCAATAATCCTGACTAGTTTGATAAACCTTAATTTGGTTTAAGATTGTTAAAAAATAGTACAAAATCTTTTGTAATGTTTTCCAAGAGAAGATTTAAACTAGAGGTTTAAATGAATTAAATATTTGATAAGATTTGTGGGAATAATTCCCAATGAAATGAATATTTGAATAAAAGAATATTCTGGATTGGAACAAGGCATATGATGTGTTATTATAGCACTTGATTATAAGATACGCGAGTTATTTGGTAAGACCAGGTTTAACCCATTCTGAATAATCGATACATCGATTAAAAGTCGACGATGAAGATGGTGGTCGAAGACCAGAGATCTTCACATCGAATGGATGATTCCTGATGTCTTGATTTGGTTATGCACCCAAGATGAGGTAATAAGTGGTGATCGTACCATACGTACTTGAAGAACGACCAGATATGTTAGGGTCTCTCACCTATATTGGACATTTGGGATGAGGAATAAGGTGCCTTTGGTTTCGTTCAGACCCAAAATGGACTTGCAAATGAATGTATATTTGACATTATATTAGACGACCCGAACTTCCCCGGTAAGGAAAGCCCGGATAGAATTGAGGACAAGACAAATCAGAACGCAAACAGAAGAAACTTTCATTGTTATTACAACAATTCCATCAGATACAAGAATATACAGAGTATAAATGAATAAATTACATTCAACAAATATCAGAGATTTTAATTACATTTAAATACATCGCAGCGGAAAATAATACAAAAGCACAACTAGAAGTAATACACGGATACAGAGCTTTCCGAGCATCGTTCCAGCTGTAAATCAGGATCCTGTGAATATAAATCTGCAAAACCAAAACAACTAGCTTCCCATGTCGAAAATAAGGGCGCCCAGAGTTTAGGTTTAAAACAATAAACCCCAGGTCGGTCATGTGACTGGTGTGAGAACTAAAACAGTTATTTAAAACTTTACTTTAAAAGAGAGTAATTCAAGGGACCACGCCATATAACACGGAACGGGTTTCCTCCCAAGAATACTAGTGCATATAACAAGACAACGCAATGCTCTTTGGAAAAAGGAAGCTATTATAAGACCCATGTCCCATCACACAATGCAACGCAAGCCGGAGGATAGGGTTTTCCCATATAATAGCCAAACATGCTTGGTACGTTTAAAACAAATCATTTGATACTATTATAAGTGTATAGTGTCAAAACAATTTCAATCATAAATATCAATCATAGACGGCATAGGTACCATATATCATGTCACCATACTAGTTCTACAATTAAAACCGCAATATCACGTATTGGAAATTGGATTTCCGTCATGAGTCGAGGCAAGGGGCAAGCTCCTCTCCATTCGAGACACTATAGCAAATGTCTCAGGACCCCACTATGATCCTTGGATCTTCAGGGCCGGTCCTCTCTTACTTTTGAGGATTAATTATTCCTAAACACACGTTTCCTGGTCCTTACAGACCTATATCCGAGGCGCCTCGTATCCAACAACCACACAGGTGAAAAGTATATAAATGTCAGGGCTGGTAGGTCACTGACACCACCCTAGCTAGAAAGAAACGTCGTGATCTCCCTGTAGTCACTATCCCGTTTTTGACTCATACCGAGGTGTGAGGCTCGCGAATTCACGTTATACACAAAGTTGCGCCACACAGACCGTGCTTTGATCATCAACCACAAGACTTTGCTTTTCAACAGAAGCCTTGATCAATTGCCACTTATGCGTGCCACACTGGCAATTCACTCCATGCGATTGATGTCCATTGATATACGACCTCTGAGCTCGTATGTCTCAGAGAAGGGCGTTAAGCAAGAGAATAAATTCTCTGCCGCCAAACAGATGTATATTTAATAGAGATCAATCAACACAGAATAAAATCCAATGTCATACACACAATCCATTTACAAGTTCGTTCTGGGTCTGAACGAAACCGGAGGCACTTTCCTCGCATATCCATCCATCTCCAAGTACGTCTGGATGACCACCAACTGATTCCCTCATCTAGGGTGTACAGCCCAATCAAGATCATCAGTAATCGCCCAAACGATGTGAAGACTTCTGGTCTTCGACCACCGTCTTCATCTTCGACTTATCGCCGAATCGGTTATTCAGAATGGGTATAACCCGACCTTTCTGAATAACCAACGTGTATAATAAACAAATGTTACACAAACACAACAAACACCTCATTCCAATTCAGAATATTCCTTTATTCACAAAATCACATTCTTAGGGAAAGGTACCCATTAATTTTATCCAAGATAAATTCTTCTAAATTTATTCTTTGATCTTCCTTTGGATATCATTTCAAACTAGTCGGGACTAGCGAACCACACCGAAGCAATTATTTATTTTATTTCCCAATCCCAACTTATATATCCCATGGAGCAAAACTGGTAATACTCCATATCTAACACCACGGTGTTATCGGTAAAATTAATTACCATTTGACGTTCAAATCTAATTAAAGATTTAACTATCGCTTTGGAGAAAAACCGGTGATACTCCATTCTCGAGCACCTTTCAGATTTGATAATTTAAATTATCAATTCACATTTCAATCTAATTAAAGATTCATTAAAACTCCACTTAGTTTTAATCTTTTCAAAAATCAATATCCTGCCTTTAACTGGGTTAAAGAACCAATGTCATCTAAAACACGATTCACGATAAACCCAAATCACATTTGATATTAAATACAAGGCTCTGAATAGAAAATATACCAGCTTATATTCAATATCAAATTCTGAAACTAACAAATATCGTATTGGAAATAACGATATAAAATATATCTTTCAAATTCCCATAACAATATATGTATAGTCACGAAATCCAACATCGAAATATTCCGAAGATAATATCGATTCAACTCCAGTCCAATTCACATATTGGGAATACTGATTATTTTTAAAATCACTTTCAAAATCAATTTATTTATTTCAAAAATAAATTGATTTTAATTCTCGTTCAAAACTAGTTCATTTCGACAAAAATATATTTTTATCCTTTCAAATATAGAGTTTTTCATCCCAGTTCTTTCCAATCCATATATTATGATTTTACACAAATTATTAATATTTTTAATAGTTTTATCAAGGCCCGTACAGTCGATTTCCATCAACGGCCATCGAACTGCACTTACAGCGACCTTTTCCAAATTTGATTTGGACATAATTCCAAATCCAACCATTAGATTTCAAATTTCTAATATTCATTGGAAAGCTCTTTTCGATACGAACCCAACGGTTCCGGTTTTAGGAGAATCCGACGGTCGGATCTCCCACAACGTCAATTCGAAGTCAATGGTCGAAATTCACGAACTGCCGTGGCGCGACGCGTTCTATTCAGGCCATTATATATATAATATATATATTATATATATTTCGTCGATTTCCTTTTAAAACGTATTTTATTAATCGTTTTAAATTCGTTTTCAAAACCATTTCAACTTCATATTCAATTTCAAATAGAAATTGAATATTTCGTATCATTACTATATAAATGATAATATTTTCAAAACGTTATATTTTGAAATCACTTCCTTTTTAATATTCATTATAAAAATGAATATAATCGATAAAAATATCGTTCACGTCAAAATAGCGCAACTCTAATCAACACGGCTTCATATATTTCAATAAATTCGATATTCTATTCAACAAATGAATATATATTCTATTCAACACATGAATCCGTATTTCTTTCAACACACGACTAATCTCAACACACGACTATTTTTGTTATGTAAAATATTTTATAAAATTATGGTATCTATTGTTTGATTTTTAATTAGACTCCACCGTGAAGTAGATTCTAATTTTAAATATGATGAAGATGTAAATTCTATTGTTAAAATACTTTACTCAACACATAAATAGTTTCAACACATGAACATCGTCAACACATGACTATTTTCATATTCGACACATGAATTTTCTTTTATAATATTCATTAATTTCCCGATTGGAATGAGGCCCAATCAATCACCATATAATGTTAATTATATGGATTCCATACAACACATGTATATAAATAGCAACGATAATTAATCAACAATCATCCAAAGTGCACCACACAACTGCATAAGCATCAAACATAAATAATTAACGCTTACACAGCCTGTCGACCAATCGATCAACATACAATTAAATAATTGGGATTAGTGTACGCCAAATATCATCCCAACACCCGTGTGGGGTTTCAAATCAACAAACACGGATTTTTATTTGTGCAGTTGGGCGATGTGTAAAATTTATCAGTCAAATCGGTGTATATAAACAAATCGGCCGATTTGTTTATAAATATTCTTTTATTCACATTCACGTTAAAAATTATATTTTTAACGATAATTAATTTATTTCAACCATCTACAATTTATTATTGATTTCACATCAACATCACAAACAATTTTCACAACACATCAATCAAACAAACAAGCCATCCATGGTCTGTGGATGACGGGTGTAGGGTGCTGCTATTCACTGTCTGCATCCTAGTATATATATATATAACTAGAAAAAGAAATTTAGAGTGAGAAGTTCTCACAGAAAGCTATCCCAACTTCACGACACTTCTAATGTAGGAAATCATCACTGTTCTCGCCTTTTTGTCACTTTCGTTGCCCGTAGCCACTACATATATAAAAATCACATTTTTATATTGTTGCTATGTATATAAAAATCATATTTTTACATCGTTACTATATAGATAAAAATTCTATTTTTACATCGTTACAATATAGATAAAAATTCTACTTTTTACATCGCTACTATATAGATAAAAATTCTATTTTTACATCGCTACTATATAGATAAAAATTCTATTTTTATAACGGTGTTCATATAATAAAGATTATATTTTTATCATGCTATTCTCTATATAAAGATTTCTCCTTTTCCAATATAAAGATTTCGCCTTTTCAAATATAAAGATTGTATCTTTACATTGCTACTACTATAAAGATCACATCTTTATTACTCTACATTATAAAAAAATCATATTTTTAATATTCTATTATAATAAAAATTATATTTTTATTCTTTCTATATTATAAAAATTATATTTTTAACCTTCTACAATATAAAAGATTATATTTTTATCACGCTATTCTCTATATAAAGACTTCGCCTTTTTATTTCATCACTATAAAAATCACATTTTTTATTTTTCTACATATATAAAGATGATATTTTTACTATCTATAAAATATAAAAATCGTATTTTTATACTTCCTATACTATAAAAATCATATCTTTACAATGCTACTACTGTAAAGATCACATCTTTATGACTCTACATTATATAAAATCAAATTTTTATTATCTTCCTTATATAAAAATTCTATCTTTAATCTTTCTATGATATAAAAATATCGTCTTTAACACGAAGTTATATATATAAAAATCCGATTTTTCCTATGACAACATATATAAATACCACCTTTTATGTTAAGGAAAGATCACATTTTTAGATTAAAACCTTAGGTAAAAATCCTATTTTTAATCGTATACATGAATAAAGTTGAAATGGAAGCTCACCGGCGTTGTCGAGTGGCGGAGGAGGCTCGGAGAAGGGTAGAATGGATCTAGACTGAAATGTAGTCACCGGGGACAAGAAAAATCGGGTTTTCACTTGCCGAGGGCCCCACGGGCGGCGCTGGCGGTCAGGGGGCGGCGGCTTGGGGTGTAGGTGGCGCGGGGGTGGTGCGTTGGTCTGGTGGGCGTCGGATTCGTTTGTGAAGGCTCGGGTTGGGCGGGTTTTAAAGAGGAGGTCGGAGAAGAAGGAGAAGGAGAAGGGGAGCCGGGGGGTTGCGTCGGAGGGAGAAGAAGAAGAAGGGAAGGGGGATGGAAGAAGCGGCGGTGACAGGCGGTGAAGGGGAGGGGGGCGCGATCGACGATGTAGGTTTTTTTCTGCTGATCGTTCAAATGGGAGAGAAAGGATTGGGGGGCTTTATATTATAATATATATATAGTTAATTATTTTATTTCAAAAAGTAACTTTTTATCTCGACTTCGAAACAAGACCCACCGACTGTCGTCCATAGATAATTACCCCCATTCCGAACACAACGGGATATATATCGTAGGCTGATACGATCGTTTCGATCAGTTTTCATCAAAATCAACATATAACTCTATATATATTGAATTTGAATGCACATTTCAATTTGCTGGGGTCACATACTAACTCGAAAAATTCCAAAAAAATATTTTCTAGCTTCGTATTGACGATACGGTCCTAACAAAACTAGTTTCGTCGAATTCTGAGACCGTTTGAAAAATGGTCATTTTCCAGTCGATTAAAATCAACTGAAACTGGTCAAATGCGTTTTCCTTTGCCACGCTCACATAATGATTCGAAAAATTATGAAATTTGAAACCTAGTAATAATTTGACATCACGGACCCAACAAAAGTGGTTTCGTCGAAATCCGAAGTCATTTGCAAAATGTCTATTTTTAAGGGCCTGAATTTCATAGCGACTATTCAGAATTTTCAAGTGGACATATCTTTTGATTCCCGCTATGAAATTTCGATTTTTCGGATTCGTTGGAAAGATATCACAATTAGATTCCATTATTTTTGGTTTCACCAAAATCCGGTTTATTTTGCACCCGGTACATTCATTTGAAGTTTGAAATCGAATTATCGAACTACTGCGCCATTTTCAATTCTATTTTATAATTATATATAATTATTTATATTCTAATGACGATGTATATAAATATATACGTTCGAATTCTATTCAAAATAAATTTCTCGTCGATATTATTTAAAATAGTCTATTTTAAATGTTCAAAATTCACTAAAATTGCCAAAATAAAATTTTTAAACTGGCCCAGATTTTCGGGTTGTTATAATCTCCCCCACTTAAAACTTTTCGTCCTCGAAAAGGAACAAAGTCGAAAGTGGTTTGATTAATCAACTCTACGTTCGATCTGGCTTCCATTCTCCCACTTTTCAGTTTTTGAGAATTTTCAACTTCTTCAAAAATTTGGCTAACACCCGGAATTTTCGAAATTTTGCCATAACCTCCTTTGTACGGGGAGAGGTTTGAAAATTTATTGGGCTGTATTAGGTACCCAATAAATCCTAATAAGCATACACATATTTATAGTGATATATTCTGGTGTTTACAGGGGAGCGTGCATTGATAATAACTCCGGAGAATAAATTCTCGTCACCCTGTCAAAGCCTGAGGGAGTGTGTATTTTAAATGCTCCAGAGGATAAATCCTCGTCACCTCGTCCCGTGTGGGAAATAAATAGTCCATGTGTCGTATCTAATAACTAGAGAGACGTGATTATTGTCAACTCTAGACCCGTGTGGTTTTTTTTATTAATCTGGCAATTTTATCGTTATAATTTAAATAGTCCATATCAGTCATCAGTTCAGCCTGTAAAATATAGTCATCGCCATACAAGCCTCTCGCTCGTATGGTAAATCTTCCATCTCGTCACACAAGCTCCAAATGCTTATGTGGTATATGATGAAGTATGCCTATCTTCCAGAAGTATGCCATGTAATGTAGTTCAAAATTAATTGTTGCTATCCTAGGGCGATGTTTATTATTTCACACAGAATAACCAGCACTCCGCATCTAATGGCATTCACAGGAGTTGATATAATAATTTTCGCATCCAACTCATTAAGGTTTACCTATTTGTCGGGCACGCAAATAAAATCTTTACTCAACAGCTATCCAATTTCCTGTTCAAATATATATAGTGCACAATTATATATTTCTAACTATTTTCTAATCTGTTCAATGTGTGATTTAATTGAATAAATTTGTTCTGGTTTTTATTGATGATATTCTAATCTTCTCTAAATCAAAGGCCGAAAAGGAACATAACAATGGAAGCCGAAAAGGAATGAAGCCGAAAGTTGTTTAACAATTCAACTCAACTTCCATTATTTTCTTTACGGCTTAAGTTCTTCAATTTTTCAGTTTCTAAGAACTTTTCAAAACTTTCAAAAATTTGGCTAACACCCCAAATTTTCAAAAAATTTCGCCATAACCTCCCCTGCACTGGGAGCAACGGGAAAATCCCGAAATTGCCATATAGGCCTTCTGATCTTCAAAAAGAAATAGAAAAAGCCAAGCGACTAGCCAATCGGCTCATAAAATCATCATCACCCAAACAAAACAGTAAATTATAGCAAACATGTACCTATTTTTCAGGCAAACAAATTTTATTCTTCTGCTCTAGCCTCCTTGCTATGACCTGTTCAATGATATACATGTATATGCAAGCAAATGCAACTAATTTTCGATACAATTCAATATTTGATACAATTAGGCTAAATGGTTTAAAATTATCAAATAAATAAACATAAAACACAAACATCAATCAACTAGTGAATTAACGTTTCAAATTCATAATTTTGATATATACAAAAATCATGTTTTTGATGCCAATTCACAACAATGTATTCTAGCTATATTTTGGTTTTCACACCAGTCTAATGGAAATATTTAGAAATCACACCTTCGTCACTCGAAAATAAATACTGGTAACGCTGCAGCATTATCAGAACCTTCCCCGGGCAACTAGAGTGTGATCCTATATCTATCTAGTATATTAAAACTTCGAAAATACGTTCATGAGGGGTATATGCAAAATCTTTATATACTCGATTGTCCATATTCAAAATAAATAAATATTCAAATACGTATAAAGCGATTTAAATTTTTAAAACAATATTGTTTTCATTTGAAAAATTTACTCTTCACACTCGTTCTAGGATACTACTGATCCTCTCTCTAACGAGTCATTCTAATTGGATATTACTAATCCAATATCTGATGAATTCTTTCGTTTGGTTCTAATGTGTCTTGTTCTCGAGCACTGTAAACCAAAGCTCTGATACCAAACTGAGATAGCCCGACGAAATCCGGTAGGCTTTGCAACCATCCCTTCATCCCCCAAAGCAGCAGGTAAAACCCACCGTGGCTCCTAGTGGGCCCCCAGTACACTTGTTTTACAGCGACCCTCTCGAGCCTCCCGGACACTGCCTAACCAACCCCCGCAAGGGACATGTGGGGGTAAGAGCCCACTGTTCGCCACCAAACCACATGGTGAGAACCCCCCATCATGACTGCAACAAGAACCGGTGGTACTCCATTCTCGATCACCTTTCAGATTTGATAATTTAAATTATCAATTCACATTTCAATCTAATTAAAGATTCATTAAAACTCCACTTAGTTTTAATCTTTTCAAAAATCAATATCCTGCCTTTAACTGGGTTAAAGAACTAATGTCATCTAAAACACGATTCACGATAAACCCAAATCACATTTGATATTAAATACAAGGCTCTGAATAGAAAATATACCGGCTTATATTCAATATCAAATTCTGAAACTAACAAATATCGTATTGGAAATAACGATATAAAATATATCTTTCAAATTCCCATAACAATATCTGTATAGTCACGAAATCCAACATTGAAATATTCCGAAGATAATTTTGATTCAACTCCAGTCCAATTCACATATTGGGAATACTGATTATTTTTAAAATCACTTTCAAATTCAATTTATTTATTTCAAAAATAAATTGATTTTAATTCTCTTTCAAAACTAGTTCATTTCGACAAAAATATATTTTTATCCTTTCAAATATGTAGTTTTTCATACCAGTTCTTTCCAATCCATATATTATGATTTTACACAAATTATTAATATTTTTATCAAGGTCCGTACAGTCGATTTCCATCAATGGCCATCGAACTGCACTAACAACGACCTTTTCCAAATTTGATTTGGACATAATTCCAAATCCAATCGTTAGATTTCAAATTTCTAATATTCATTGGAAAGCTCTTTTCGATACGAACCCAACGGTTCCAGTTTTAGGAGAATCCGACGGTCGGATCTCCCACAACGTCAATTCGAAGTCAATGGTCGAAATTGAATATTTCATATCATTACTATATCATTACTATATAAATGATAATATTTTCAAAACGTTATATTTTGAAATCACTTCCTTTTTAATATTCATTATAAAAATGAATATAATCGATATAAATATCGTTCACGTCAAAATAGCGCAACTCTAATCAACACAGCTTCATATATTTCAATAAATTCATTATTCT